>OU896712.1:28305284-28399444 GCA_918026855.4 Phaedon cochleariae
ATCTGACTACGCCACTGGATTCTACGTGAAGAAATGTATGAGAAACTGTTTTCACTTCTTCTGTTATTTGAAAGATAGCTGAGATACTGGAGTGGTCCGAAAATGCAACATTTAAAATTTCTCCCTGTATCCCAAAAACCAAGCAGGCTATGAATATTTCGTTTGTGGCATCGTGAGTTCCACAGAAAAGTTGAAGAAACCGCAGATCTCCTTCTTGAATAATGAGTGAGGTATTCCGTGAGGACATCGAAAATGGGACAGCTTGTACATAATATAATTATGAAAATAAATGATGTTGCAGTATTTCACAATTATTTCATTCTCGAACATTCTGAGGTTGCCGTGTACAACTTTAGTTTCGATTGTTTATAACAAACTTGCTGTTTCTGTGAAATCATTGCACTTTACTGTCGAGCTGCGACATCTCTGAGGTCTCTGCCTGAACTATGGCGTGTCACTGCAGTGCAGTTTTCTGTATCATCTGAATCTCATCCTGACGGGATACAATCCGATAGTTTACCGTCCGATAGAATACGGTGTCGACGAATTACGGTTTCTATGAAATACGGTGCTGCTAAATTACCAATTCTATGAATGTTCATTATGATAGATTAACGTTGATGAAATACGGGTCTGATAAATTATCATTCCTATGGAATACGAATCCGATGAGATACTTCTTCTATAGAATACGGGTTTGACACATTACTGTTTCTATAAAATACGGATATGATAAATTATCATTTCTATGGAATACGGGTCTGACAAATTACAGGTTCTATGAAATACGGATATGATGAATTACCGTTTCTATGGAGTATGGGTTTGATGAATTACTGATTCTATGAAATACTGATTTGATAAAATACCGATTCTATAAAATACGGTTTTTATGAAAAGTTGTTATGACCAAATACGATTATGATGGTTTATGGGTTCGATGAAATACGGTTTTGACGAATTACGGTTTCTATGGAATACTGTTATGACGAATTATCGTTTCTGATGGATTACAGTTCTGATATATTACCAATTTGATGAAGAACTAGTACGATAGACTGATGTTGCGACAGAATACGGATTTGATAAACTACTGCCTCGATAGAATATAGTTCTGATAAGATACAGATATGATGGAATAATGACTCGTATTAATACCATTTCGACATAAAACTGTTTGATGATTTACGTGTTGAAATTTTATATTTCGATGAAGTACGGTCCGATGTTTTACAATTTGATATTTTACGGTTCTACAGAATACAGTGTCGATTCTATACTATTTAGACGATTTACCAATTCGATGAAATATTTTTCTATGGATTTGAATTCGATACTTTATATTTTGACACATTAGGTGCCCCCGTTGCGTGCTATAAGAGGTGAGACATATTTTCTATCGTGATGATTCTTCTAACAAAACAATAATGCATTGTGGACCAGGATCACTTGAACCATAACTGTACCAATTCTCATCATGATAAGGCACAGGGTGTCCAAAAAACGAAAAAAAAAGGCAACCAATGCTTTTTAATTCTTTTCTGACACATTTCATAATTGATTGTGAAAAGTTGAATATTCAGATATGAAGTAGTTTTCAATAATTTTTTGTCATTAGTTCTTCTCGAAAATACTACAATATCCCATTTTCAGATCATGTATATGATGAAATAATAATTCGTCTCGTTGGACACCTTGTGTTTTATGATGATCGGAATTCGTATAGGTATATTTCAGGTGATCCAGATTTCACCATTTTGTTTGTTAAATAAAATTCGTAGTAATACTTTTCGAAATATGTGCCAATGGAATTGGCTGATGTTCGTCACGATAACAGTCTGAAAGGGAAATCACTTCCTTTTCGAATGGATATGTCGAATACCTGACCAACAGAATTTTTTTTCCAAAATCGATCAGATGATAAATATTTCACAGGAGTGAAAAGTCCTTGAGGTGGACACACTATACTAGGTAGATTCATATCGATAAATGATCTGTTGATGAAATCAAACCCTTCAAATGTAATGACCACTGGTCGAAGTAACCAACTACCTATTGGTACCTATATACCTTCAGCTATCATTTCTCTCAATGCGCTCTGGAGCAGAATAAAAGTCATTCAAGTT
Source organism: Phaedon cochleariae (assembly GCA_918026855.4). Lineage (NCBI taxonomy): Eukaryota > Metazoa > Arthropoda > Insecta > Coleoptera > Chrysomelidae > Phaedon > Phaedon cochleariae. The sequence continues at coordinate 28,307,411 of OU896712.1, forward strand.
GAACTTCTTACAATCGAATACACGTAACCACATCGGATAGATGGATTTACCGATAAAATCGAATGAGAACACAAAAAGACTACTTCCGGCACATTGAATATCGAAGAGTCATTCAAATAATCACTGTTCAAAAACCTCTTCAGCTGCCACGAAGGACTACTAGATTGACATATTCATGTTGTGACGTTTCAGTCAAAATAGGATATAATTCTGAAAAGTGCATTTAGTTCACCCTTATTCAGATTTTAACGGTTTTCTATACAATTCCTATCCTGTGCATATGTTTAAAGTGTCCACGTTCTAGGCATTTGGGAGAGAGGAAGTCAATACGGTGTTGAAGATTGACAATTCGACCTTATTATTTCTTTCTCAACATATTATTCGAATGCATTCGATTATACAGTTCGTTTATTCATAATGCTTATGTAGGAAATTTTCATCATGTTCATATCGAATGCTTAATATGTTACAACTGGAAACCGTTATAACAATGAGGCCAAGAGTCGGTGACATGCATACAAATTAGATATCTTTAGTAATGTCTCCGAATATAATCACAATTTCTTGAGATGGAGCTAGGATTTCCCCATACCTACTGCGTAATCATGACCTGATATGAATAGTATACTCACTGAAACTATTAACTGCGAGAAACAATAGTCGGTTTCACAATGGACATGTGATAGTTCCAGAATCTTGATATTCAGTGTGTACCTACCTATGATGTTCACGGTACGAACATGTTCATCCACGGCGGTCTCAACAAAAACACAATTCGCGAAATTGAATGTTGTAATAATGCCTCTTGATCATTGAAGTCGTGTCAAACCACAAATTCATTTTTCTGAATTGAACACTCGCGTTAATATGATATATCCATTAAATCTCGAATCAAACATTACAAAATTGATCAAGTGATAACAAATACATCAGAAACAAATTTTTTAGCTCGTAAACACTAACTTGCTTGTAATTCCTAGTAAGCACACTCACGTCGGAATAACGTAATTAGTGAAATTACCACATCGGTCGTTTGAAACAACGTTTAATAAAAAAATGTATCTACTCACTGGATCGAAAGTAGACGTTTGCTCGCTCACTCAAGGAAACAAAGTTGTCAATTCATTCCCACGGGAGGAGAAAATATTAACTCCCGTGAGAGGTGAAATGAGTTGGCTTCAGCATGCAACCTTTGGCATCCATATATCTATGAAATCTGAGCAATCCAAGAAATCAGTGTCTTAATCACTATTATGGAACAAAAAATAATGATATTCTCTTTATATTCCACTGATATAATTCGATTCTTCATATTCCGAACATACTTTTAATCAATACTTTCAAATCCACTCACACTATATACGAATCAATTAATTCATGATGACAGAAGTGTCAAATTGACTTTCGTTCAAATGCCGTCAATTGTCCATGCAGTATACCTTTGTAACGCATAACGATTTGGATCGAGAGTGGACCGCCTGAAGCACTATTTGAAGAATGATGCTTCAAACAATGCGTTCGTTAATAGAATCAAATATATTATGGGAGCCGAGGTTCATTTCCTCCCATGTGAGTTTAATGCCCCCCGCTGCGTGTCGTGCATCGAACTTCGCACGCGGGAGGAGATAAATACCTTTCCTCCACTGATATATAAATTGTTATCAATCACTTTGAATCAACGCAAAATTGTCAATGACATCCACGATGTTTCAAACAAATCCACAAACGTGCTTTCAATTCTTTTCCATTATTATTAATCAGAATATCAAATGTTTTTTTTTGAATGCTTGAAGCGCACGAAAGGGAATCCCTATAATGTTCAGAGAACATCTTGCGCTCCTAGGGAGGATAGGGATAGAAATTAGGTATTGGAATTTTTTTTTAACTTCTGGAGATTATATGTTGTTGGGAATACTTCCTCAGGCAATGAATTCCAGAGCCTAGCCGTCTATGGATGAATGAGTTTTGATGAAGTGCTGTTCAACATCTTTCGAGGTTGACATCGGAAGGATGTGCTGACTGGGCTTGTCTAGTTCGTCTGACTGGTATTGCTAGTGAAGGGATGATAGCAGAGATTTCTGAAGAACATTTCCCGTGGAAGTGTCGATGAGAAAGTGAGAGGTCGCCGACCTTTCTACGGTGTTCTAATGATGTCAAAGAGTGGAATATGTTATACAGGGTGGCCAACTGAGAATGCGAAGTACTGTATCTGGGAAACTATCCATCGTAGGGACTTGTAACAAAAAAATTCATTACTAAAACGCCCAAGAAAAAAACCTGGAAAATATTTTCAAGTTTCTCAAATGACCGCTAGGGTGCGTACCTGCAATCCTGAATCTAAAAAGTGATTTTTTGTTGATTTCCGCTATATTAACCTAACAAAAAAATACCTGCTTTTTGTTGTCGATGAGAATTTGGATCCTGTTTGATCGATAATTTCTGCTGTATCAATAAAAATAAAGTGGTGGGGGATATTCGAAAATTCCTGTAAAAAACACCCTGTTTCTTCGGAACGGCTGAGCCGCTTTTGACAAACTTGAGCTAGTTGAAAACAGCTATTCTTGGGCACAAATGTTATGATATTTGAAGTTTTGTTAGTTGCATATGTGGCCACTAGAGGGATTTTTTCGACATTCCGACAGAAATAGTTGATTTTCTCAAAAAAATCAGATGCATTGGTATGATTTTTTCTCATGAAAAAGTTGCTTAATGATGCCTAAACAGTCTCGCGAAAATCGCATCTCGATATCTTGTTCCTAATCTAAAATTGAATCCAAAAAAAAATTTCATACGAAAATCCATTGAATTTTCATTTTTTTAAACTAATTCAATTTCAAATACTGTCTGTTGGTTAATCGAGGAGGTGGTACATTCATTCTTCTTGATATTCAGGGATTTCCTCTCCTCGTTTCTATAAAATGAAAATATGCGTATTATTGCAATATAGGTATTTGTTGCGTTTGAAAAATTTTTGCCCCAGGCAGCCTAAAAAAAATATCCAGTAGCTTGTCAGTGACAATTTGTTCGAAAAATATTTGAAGGAATGAAATATAGATATATTGAAAAAAAATCGAATTTTTACTAATCTTTGGACGTTTCGGGACCGAATCTGCTTCCGTTCTCAACATAAAAATGCAAAATATTTCTCTTTGGAAGTTGTGCTGGTTATAGTTTTTTTTTTCCAGTTTCATACTGATGGTGGCATATGAATGAGTAATTCTAGTCTACAAATGAGTTACAGGATGTTTTCATTAATTCATCTTGAATCTACCATTTCCATGTTCAGTTTTCATTAGTGAACTATTGACAACTACTGACAATGTGGGGATTATTTATACTTACCTCTTGACGAATATTCCTAAAATTGTCAAAAAGTGTGATTTTGTTCTGGAAAATGAAAAAAGAATACCTAATTTCGAAAAAAATGTATGGGATTTCCGTATAAAATTTCAGGTTAGAAACAAGATATCATTAAGCGGTTTCCGCGAGCTTGTTTAGGCATCATTAAGCAATTTCTCAATGGAAAAAAAAATCATACTGATGCATCTGATTTTTTTGAGAAAATCAACTATTTCTATCGAAAAAATACCTCTAGCAGCGTCGTGTGCAACTAACAAAGCTTAAAATATAGAAACATTTGTAGTCCAAGAATAGCACTCTTCAACTTGCTCAAGTTTGTCAAAAGCCGTTTCGAAGATACAGGGTTTTTTTTACAGGAAATTTCGAATACCTCCCACCACTTCATTTTCAGAGATACAGCAGAAATTGTCGAACAAAAAAAGTTTACATTTTTATCGACAATACAAATCAGCAATCATTTGGGAAACTCGAAAATATTTTCCAGGTTCTTCTCTTGGGCGTTTTAGTAATACAATTTCTTGCCGCAAGTCCCTACGATGGATAGTTTCCTCGATACAGTACCTCGCATTCTCAGTTGGCCACCCTGTACATATGAATATCAATGAAATTGTAATGAAAAATATTTGATTTCTACTATATAAGGTTAGTCATAACTATTCAAATATTGGCTAGGGCTGTATTGTTATTTGGACCAAAGTATGAAATATTGCTGTGAAAAAAGATACAGGGCATTGAAAAGAAATATTCTCAGATATATTTTCGAACACAAAAAAAATAATATATATATTTATATAAAGAAATACATCGAGAATTCGCATTCTTCATGTGATGAATATATCAATTCTTTCTCGGTTTATTCAACAAAAAACAACTACTTTCCTGGCTATATGCCACGACGAGTATTGGATTACATCTATTGAACACACACGATAAGAATTTGAATACAAAATCTTCTGAAGTAGAGAATTGGCATTCTCCTTCACATAAAGATGTGCATAGAATACAATTCTGGATATTCAACAGGAAACAACTACTTTCCTGGCTATTTGCCACGTTGAACATTGAATTATATCTTCCGAAGTTCCACACGATAAGAATTTGAATACAAAATCTTCTGAAGTAGAGAATTTGCATTCTCCTTCATATAAAGATGTGCATGAAATATCATTCTGAATATTTAACAGGAAACAACTACTTTCCTGGCTATTTTCCACGTTGAACATTGAATTATATCTTTTGAATTTCCAAGAAGAGAGCATGAAAAATCAAAATCCTCTGAAATCGAGAATTGATATCATCTTTCAGATCGAATAGAATAATTTGATTTGAGAATTTTATTACTCACAAACAGGTTATATGACTCATCTCGAATGAAACTCAATTCGTTTATCATTTCCTCATCAGTAACCTGGAGTCCAGTTATTCTTTCAGCTATTCTTGATGATATACACAACTTTTATCTCTCTATAATATAACTAAAACTATAACGGACTGTAATCTAAGAATTATAATTTGTTGACATCACCACTGTCATCGGAAATATGTTTTTGGATGTATGATAAATTGATATTCATCAGGACAAAAAAAAGCTGGATAACCAAAGCCCTTTTTGTATCGGTAAATAAAAACAATGAATTATTCAAAGAAGCAAAACTGCACCCTGATAACGAAATTATTCAACGAAATTACAGAACTCATAGGATCCAATTGAATTCATTGATCAAGAACGCAAAAATTGATTATTGCAACAAAGAAATTAAAAGAAATCGAGGGACTTCGAAGGGCTTGTGGAACGCAGTAAAAAAAATCTGTTATGAAAATGAAGAAGAAAACATCATCAAGGAAATCAGAACTAGCGATGGAGTGCTCACAAATGATAAAAATGGAATGGCTTATATTTTCGATGAACACTATGTGAACTAAGGGGGGAAATATGCGGATGAAATCACCATTCCTAAAAATCATGTTGAAAATCGTACCAGATTAAATGAGAGTATTTATTTATTCCCAACAAACCCAATTGAAATGACAGGAATCATAAAAAACTTGAAATCTTGAAAATCTTCAGGAGACGATGAAATCTCTTCAGGAATATTAAACATGAATTGTGACACTCTGTGTGGTCCTTTGACTCACCTTGTTGATAAAGTTCTTTTAAATGGGCAATCTTCAAACCGATTGAAATTGGGTAAAATCAAACCCTTATACAAAAGGGGAAAACAAAACGAGTATCATAAGCTATAGGCCAATTTCTTTGATTTCAACAGTAGCGAAAGTTCTAGAGAAAATCATCAAACTTCGAATTGACAGTTTTCTACAAAAACATAATATCATCTCAGAGAGACAATTCGGATTTCAATCAGGTGAGAATACAGGAGATGCTATAGCTCAAGCAACAAAATGTGGATTATGAAAATCTTGATTGCAATAAAAAACCTTGGCTATCTTTGTTGATTTGGGCAAGGCTCTTGATACGGTTGACCTTTCAAGGCTGTTGATGGAATTGAAAAATATTGGTTTTCGGGGAAAACTGCTAGACCTGATCAGATACTATCTCACAGATCGACAACAATACTTTCAGATTGATAACATTGAAAGTGAGATGATGATGATTGCACACGGTGTACCTCAAGGCACAGTACTCAGTCCGGTTCAATTCAACATTTACATAAATGACCTGCTTGATATCAGCAAGAAGGGTGAGATGCTCAGTTTTGCAGATGTGACAGCAGTGGTATTCTATAGTGCAGATACTTGGCAACAGTTGAAAAATATAGTCGAGGATGATTTTCTGATGATAAAACATTGGTTCGACATGAATGTACTAACAGTGAATTCTGACAAAACCAAATATCTACCTTTTACATGCTATCAAACACACCTACCTGATTATGATACACTGAATATTCGCCATTATTCTGGAAAAAACGTCATTGAAATTAAAGCGGCAAGGAGCATCAAATTTCTCGGCATTATGATAGACAGACATTGGGGTCAAGGGGTCGGCTACATGGCCACCGACCCCAGGGGAATAGCAGAGGAGGTCGGGCAAACCTCTCGAGGAAGCTATGACCAAGACCGTCTGTGCGCGATGTAGAATCGCATCCTGCCCGAGGTGACCCTGCATAAACTAAACACAGCGGATCTAGACGAGGTAGGTCGAAAAATTCCCCCAAGTCAAGGTGTGAGATTTCCATGCCGAAGACTGGATGGTAGCAGGGAGTGCTATCAAGAACGGAGCCTCTGGGACACAGGGTCGAATCCCAGAGTACAAAGACCTTACTATGGCATGCGGGGCTCTGTCGTAGCGGACCAAAACTTCCCTAGCTACTCGTGGGATCTGAATGGATTCAAAAAAAATAAAAACAAAAAACCTGTCAAAAGGGCGGAGGTGACCACACCCAACCCAAGACAGGAGGCGGGCACGCCTGGTGCTAAGGCCACAAAAGGGCAAGCACCAAAAGCCAAAAACAAGGTAGTAGTATCTTTCCTAGAGGAACTAGAGCTACTATCAGACGATGAGGTGAAAATAGCACACCTCGGAGGAGCTTCGAGGTTGAGGCTTAAAGCCCACCTAGAAAAGGGCCTTGATTACATTTCAGCCAAGAGGCTGGTAATCAAGGAGAACTTTTTAAAAAGCAAGGAACCCGCAAAGCCCTTGAGGTTGGGACCTGTAGCAACAACGTCGAGGGAGGCCGGTGAAGGCACGAAAGCGACGAAACGACCACGGTCAACCAGTGCAACACCGCCACAGACCAGCCAGCTGAGGAAGAAACCAAGGCACGAAGGAGTATCCTTCAAAGATGCCCTTACCTCAGTAAAGGTTGCTGTGGTACACACGGGCTTCCCGGAGGTGAAAATGAGTACTGAAAGGCTCACAGAAGTCCAAGACTCAATCTCCGAGGCTCTAGATCAAATCCCCATAGAGGGACCCCAAGTGCGATTCGCAAAATGCACTCATAAACCGGGATACTTGGTTATGATGTGCGTGGATTGCACTAGTGCAGACTGGTTGAAGGAGGTCATCCCAACCATAAAACCCTGGGAGGGAGCTACCCTAACAGTGTTGGAGGGGGATGACTTACTTGAAACCTACGCCTGCACTACCTTCATCCCTGATGAAAGAGGTCAGAAGCCGGAGGCGGAAAAAATTCTGCACCGGCTCAAAGTCGCAAATCATGGGCTAAACACGCACCTTTGGACGGTTTGGGGCAAAACTCCTGCGGCCAAAGGTCAAACTTGGGTCTTCTCCATAGACAAACAGTCAGTGGAAGAACTAGTGAAACTTGACATGTCTCCCTACTTCAATCTAGGGAGAATTAAGTTCAGACAGAAGGGGAAACATGTCGAGGAACAAGAAGAACACGCCGAGCCGATTCCGGAGGCCCAAGAGGCACAAGAAGAGGACGAGACAGAGTCCTCCCAAAGTGAGAGTAGCCCTCTCAAGAGGCAAATAGCACATGAGAGCGCAACACCTATGGAGGAGGGATATGCCTCGAAGAAGGCGGAAGAAGGGTTCAGTTCACAGAACTGAACCGTAGGATCAGGGTTCTGCAGTTGAATCTCCATCATGCCAAGGCGTCCAGCGCTATGGTATGTAGGAGATTTGACAAAGAGGGTCTCGACCTGGCCCTCTTGCAAGAACCCTGGTTACATGGAGGGAGGGTAGCCGGCTTGAAACCCAACCAAGGTAAAGTACTATACGTAGAAGGTAACAATAAACCTCGCGCATGCATAGTATATAGCGATAGAGTAAAATGCACACTAATACCGGTGCTCTGCACCGGTGATGTTGTTACAGGACTCCTAACCACGCCGACAGAGGAAGGTACCAGAAGCTGGATAGTGAGCTCCGCGTATTTCCCAGGCGAGGAGGTTTGCCCACCACCGATACTAGGCGAAGTAATCGCATATGCGGCAAGCGCAAACCTCCAACTCATCATAGGATGCGACGCAAATGCACACCATACTGTATGGGGAAGCACAGACGTCAACATAAGAGGTGAGTCACTTTTGCAATTCATAATAACAGAAAGGTTATTGATAGCTAATGTAGGATGCGAACCAACATTTGTCACGGCAGCGAGGAAAGAAGTTCTAGATATAACTCTCTCGTCAGAAAAAGCATGTGATAATATCGTCAACTGGCATGTGTCAAATGAACCTTCGTGTTCTGACCATAGACAAATAAGATTTGATATAATAACCCCACCTCGTACCTTAACAAAGTACAGAAACCCCAGAGAGATCAACTGGGAAGGATACGCAACATCACTCAGAGAATCTCTACAAAGGACCACGGCTGACATAAGGGACAGCCACAGTCTTGAGAGGTCAGTAGACCAAGTAAGCAAGGCAATAGTTGCCGCCTACGAAGGTAACTGCCCGGAAAAAACAAGACAACAAAGCAATAAAACAATCTGGTGGAACAAGCATCTCGAAACCCTACGAGGGGAGGTGCGAAGGCTATTCAACAAAGCAAAACTCGACCAGAATTGGACCACATATAAGGTTAAACTCACGCAGTACAACAAAGAGATTAGGAAATCGAAAAGGCAATTGTGGAAAAAGTTCTGTGAGGAGGTCACAGAAACCCCCACATGTTCAAGGATCCACAAAGTGCTAGCCAAAGAAGGTACTGTAAACCAAGTAGGTTTTCTGAAGAAGAATGACAATACCTACACAGCAACTTTTGGGGAGAGTCTGAAAATGCTCACTGAAGCACACTTTCCGGCCTCAGTAATTCTAAATGAGCCGATAGAGGCAGACAGCACCATTGGCAGGCCGAATAGGCCAACTGCCATAGAATGGAGGCTAGCTACAGAGATATCGAGGCCAAACAGAATTAGGTGGGCTATTGATAAATTTAAACCTTATAAATCCCCTGGAGTAGATGGAATATACCCCATCCTGCTTCAAAAGGGGCAGGAAATACTAATTCCACATTTGTGTCGTATATTCAAGGCTTGTATAGCAATACGATATATACCCATAGTATATGGCAGAAGGTGACAGTCATCTACCTTCCCAAAGGGGAAAAGGTGGGGGACAAAACGCCAAAATCATACCGCCCAATAAGTCTAATGTCGTTCCTGCTCAAAACGCTGGAAAGACTGATAGACAGATACATAAGAGACGAGGTATTACAAAGAAACCCGCTCAACGAACGCCAATATGCGTATCAGCCAGGCAAGTCAACTGACTCAGCACTGGATGATCTGAACAGGCTACTCGCAAAGTCGATAGAGGACAAAGAAATAGCTATAACAACATTCGTAGACATAGAAGGTGCCTTCAATAACGCATCAACAAATTCTATAATTAATGCCCTAGCAAGAAAAGGAGTACCGCTACTCCTGTGCCAGTGGATAAATGTCAATTTGAAAAATAGGGTTATCATATCCAAAATTGGCGAGACAACTCTGACAGCTAGAGCAGATAGGGGATGCCCACAGGGAGGAGTATTATCGCCCCTACTATGGGCCATTCTAATGGACGAACTGATCAAAAGGCTAACATCCAAAGGGTATTATTGCTTAGGATATGCCGACGACCTGGCGGTTATCGCTAGAGGTAGATTCGCAAGTACGGTCTCGGAGCTCACACAAATCGCTCTAAACATGATTGACAATTGGTGTAAAGAGGAGGAACTCACCGTGAACCCTCATGAAACCACTATAGTGAATTCCACGAAAAAGAGAGTACTGGAAGGATTAAAGTCACCAGTACTCAACGGGGTAGAAATTCCGTTCGCCCTAGAGGCAAAATACTTAGGAGTCATCTTTGACCATAAGTTAACATGGAATCAACACCTACAAAAAATTGTTCAAAAAGTACAGTAGCCTTCTATTGAATACTTATGTATCAAGTTATAATTGGGAAGATAATAGTAAACACTGATTAATTAGGTATAACAAATAGATGATTTATTATGTGGCAGGTTACGATTTACAGAAGATTCGCGTAGTCACATGCACACATGTGCGTTATCAAAATAGACTGGTCCTAGGATTCTAGGCAGTGATGCCAAATGTATATAACATAAAATCTATATAGACCTATCGTAATAGACATACATTACACGTCCTACCTAAAAAAAAAATATTTTTTATCAACTCAAAAATAATCAAAAATTTAAATTCATAATTTGAATCTAGTTGGAGGGCGACTAACGCGGCCGCTCTTTGTTATGTATCCACCATGAATACTTTGGTTAGGTCCTAAGGATACATCCGATGGTACATCATTCTCCACTTCCGTAGGAACATCTTGAGCTGGAGCTTCGGAAGGTACATCATTCTCCACTTTAATAGATCTCTTCTCAACGCTGACAGGGTGCTCATAACTGAGAGGTCTCAAATGAACTCGATTGCGTCTGTACTCGCCCTCATTGACTCTAACAACATAGACATTTTGCCCATTTTTAAAAACGATTACTCCTGGATTCCATTTTCTCTTGGCTTCTTGCATGAGAATTGGCTCGTTAACTTCCAATTCATTTAACTCCTTCGTAGAACGGTCATAATACTGTTTCTGTAGATCTTGATTAGATTTCAACCTTGATATTACATCTTTAGTTGAATAGTTTGGGGTTAACAGTTCAGTCTTCATGGGTAAGTTAGTTCTGAACTTCCTGCCCATCAGAAGCGTGCACGGGGCTGGCAAATTTTGTTTGGGAGTTGAGTTATAGTCCATCATAATCAAAAATGGGTCTTTTTGGGTTTGAAATGCCTTGACGAAGAGTCCTTTTACGGTTTGAATCGTCCTTTCAACCATTCCATTACTCCTTGGATACAATGGACTAGATGTGGTGAGTTGTATATCGTATGTTTCAGCAAAATGTCTAAATTCCCTCGATTGAAAAGGGGGCCCATTGTCTGAAAAAATTTCTAACGGTAGCCCTGTCACTGAAAACACGTTCTTCAGGGTAGAGATCACATGTTGTGCGGTTTTATTAGTAAGTTTGTTAACAATTGCAAATTTCGAGAAGTAATCTATCAACACTAAAAAGTCTTGAGATGCCACGGTCATGAAATCTATGCCTATTTTTAGCCACGGAAGTTCAGGCACTTCATGTGAGCATAGTGGTTCGCGCACATTACTTTTGGAGTACTTTTGACAAGTTAAACAATTTAGTACTAGTTTTTCAATGTCACTCATGAGACCAGGGTGATAAATGGCATCTTGTGCTTTTTTCTTACAAGACACTACTCCTTGATGAGTCTGATGTATAATATTGAGGAATTCTCCTTTTAGTGACTCTGGTAACACAATTCTTCTATGATAAAATAACACATTATCATGTAAGTAGATGTCATTTTTGACAGGCCAGTATTGCTTTACACTACTTGGTACTGAAGTCTTATGTAAAGGCCATCCGTTTTGCACATTATATTTGACTTTTTGTAGCACAGGATCAAGGTCAATTTCTCTCTGTAGCCTTTTTTGATTTTGTCTACTAGTAGTGATTATTGAATACACTCTCAAATTATTTTCTAAATAGTCAGTATTGATAGTGTCACTTAGAGGATCTCTACTTAACGTGTCAGGTATTTTTAAGTTTTTTCCAGGTACGTATTTGAGGGTAAATTGATATCGCATCAATCGCATTGCGAGTCTTTGAATTCGGGGTGACATCTCATCAAGTTGTTTCTTCAAAAGACCAAGCAATGGTCGATGATCGGTTTCTGCTTCAAACGAGGTTCCATAGAGATAAAAACTGAATTTTTCACACTCAAATACCAAACCTAATAATTCTTTTTCGATGTGATTATAACGTTTCTGAGTGGGAGTTAGAGAAACAGATGCGAATTCAATGGGGCGGCCATCTTGCGAAATCATCGCTCCAAGGCCATATGGACTTGCATCCACCGATAAAATGGTCTTCTTTTTAGGGTTGAAAAAGTTAAGAGTTGTAGCTGCAGAAACAAGTTGTTTTATCTTATCGAAACATACTTGTTCGGTGGCAGTCCATTGCCACTCATTTTTATCGCTCAGCAATTTTCTCAGAATGCTTGTTACATTCGACAAATTCGGAACAAATTTTGACAGATATACTACCATTCCCAAAAATCGTTGCAAATCTTCACGATTTTGGGGTGGGGACATATTGTAAATGGCTTGTGTTTTATCAAAATCTGGGGTGATGCCGATCTCATTTATTTGGTGTCCCAAGAACTTGATTTGTTTCAGACAAAATTTTGACTTTTGTTTGTTGAGTGTTAGTCCACTTTTTTGAATTCTGTCTAGCACAGTTTTCAAATTTGTATTGTGTTCAATGATTGAACTGCCAAAAACCAGAATATCGTCAAAATATGTTATTTGTCCAGGTATATCTTCTAGAAGTTCATGCATGAAACGTTGGAAAAATTCCGGAGAGCACGTTAATCCATAAGGTAAGCGTAAATAACGAAATCGTCCGAACGGTGTCGAAAAGGTACACATGAGAGAACTTTCATAGTCCAACGGTAATTGAAGAAATGCCGACGAGGCATCTAGCAGCGAAAAATATTTCGCACCCACTAATTTCGTGAATAAAGTTTCTTGCGTAGGAATAGGAAATCGTTCTCTTTTAATGTATTTGTTTGAATAAACAGGGTCCATGCATATTCTGATATCAGTACCGTTGTTTTTTGGCACTACTACTACCAGATTTTGCCAGTCAGTGGGTTCACTAACCGGAATAATCAGATTATCACGCACCATATCATTAAGACTGTCCTTAACTTTGTCTCTAAGAGCTAGGGGTATTTTTCGCGTACCACTAATGAATGGAACCGCATCGTGGGTTAAAGTGATCTTGAAACACTTATTCACTTCACCTATTCCCGGAAAAACATTTTTATAAGTGTCCAGAATTTGCTCTAATTCATTATTTACAATGTTGACTGTCGTGTTTGTATTATCATTGACTATTTTCAACTTTTGAGCACCCGATAACCCTATAATCGATTTTGAGGTATCATTGTTCAGGATATAAAATCGAAGAGTTTTATTGATGTTTTTGTGTCCACACTCTAAATGTATTTGTCCCAACACATCGATTTTATGTCCCGTATAACTAGTTAAGGTACTGGAAGCGGGTGAGAGCTCATTCGCGTCAATTTGAATTTTACGAAAGTCAGAACTATTCAAAATGTTCACCTGGCTGCCAGTATCGACTTTTAAACTAATTTCACAACCGCTGAAATTTAGTGTTTCAAACCAGTCCACTGAGTCAACGCGAGAGTCATTTTGAATTGTCCATACTATATTTTCATTAGTATCAATCTCTTCTTCACTGTCAGAGTCAGTTTCACAGTTTATTTCATAGATTTTTCTTGGACAAAATTTCCGATAATGCCCTTTTTCATGACACAATGAACAGTATCTGTTGTTAGCAGAACACTTACCAATATCATGCTGATATCCGCATTTGGTGCAAGGAAAATTTTTACCTTTGTAGTTCTGCTGCATGTTATCACCTCTTATATTTCTGCTACCTGCTTTGTTACCCCCAGAATATCCTGATGAGTGTCCCAAGCGTGGTTCCATGGTCTGTCCTGTTCGAGATCCTGATGGTCCTGGACTCGGTCCTGGATATTTACGACGTGCAGATTGCCCAGAGATTTTAACATTTCCTCGAAAATCACTGTTCCGGATAAGGTTCACTTCTTTCGCGATTTCCCGCTGAGTTTGTACACTGTTTTCCATAGACCGACAAATGTCTATAGCCTGAGTGAGCTCTAGACTAGTGTATTGTAGGAGCTTTTCTTGGATTTTTTGGTCTCGTACTCCCAAAACTATACGATCCAAGATCAAAACATCCCTTTCTTTGAACTCACAGGAGACTGCCAGCTGTTTTAACGCTGTTAAAAACTGATCGATGCTTTCATTGGGTAGTTGATCCCGCTTGAAAAACTTGAAGTGTTCAAAGATCATGTTTTTCATTGGTTGACAATAGGAATCGAATTTTCCTAACACAATGGCATATTTTTTCTCATCGTTCTCGTTTTCATATTCGAAAGTATTGAATATTTGTAACCCCTCATCCCCTAATAGATTCAGGAGAATTGCGATTTTTATTTTGTCCTCCTTTGCACTTTTTCCAGTGGCCATTAAAAAGAGTTCAAATTTCTGTTTCCAGAATTTCCAGCTATTAGCTACATTATTGCCCTCGAAGCAAAATGGTTCAGGAGTTCTTCCTTCAGACATTTCGCGAGATTTTATTAGGCAAACAATAAAATCTTGTAATCGCGAATAACCAGCGCAATAACCGCACTTTTCAAGCCACAGGCTTAATGTCTCTCAAGTTCACTCCTAGCGAGTCAATCCGACAACGCCGCTGCTCTACTGATAACAAATCGCGCACCTGCTCTACTGATAACAAATCGCGCACCTGCTATTGGAACAACGAAACAACACTGTTTACTACATGTCCATAACCGGTATAACCTATTGTTATCACTTTCACCGCTGCCACCATATTAAATACTTATGTATTAAGTTATAATTGGGAAGATAATAGTAAACACTGATTAATTAGGTATAACAAATAGATGATTTATTATGTGGCAGGTTACGATTTACAGAAGATTCGCGTAGTCACATGCACACATGTGCGTTATCAAAATAGACTGGTCGTAGGATTCTAGGCAGTGATGCCAAATGTATATAACATAAAATCTATATAGACCTATCGTAATAGACATACATTACACCTTCAATCTGTGCAGACGAATGTGCGGGAAAAATTGGGGACTGCAACCAAAAATGACCACATGGCTCTATGCCAGCGTCATCAGGCCTATGATAGCATATGGGTCAGTAGTTTGGTGGCCAAAGACACAACAGGCTGGAGTGATTCGAAGGCTCAGTGCTATTCAAAGGCAAGCTTGCCTGAGTGCCACTGGTGCAATGAAAACCACTCCAACAGCCGCTTTAGAGGTCCTCTTGAACCTACCACCACTACAAATATATATTCAAGGCGAAGCCAGAGCAGTCGTGAGTAGATTGTCAAGGGGTCAAGCACCCATAAGCAACGCACACGGTGAAGACTATAGAAAGCTATATGAAGAGTTGGAAAGCGACCCCATCATGGAAATGCCAACGGATGGCATAATTCCAAAATATAGCTTTGAAAAAACTTTTAAATAAGTATAACGGACAGAGAGGCATGGAAGGAAGGACCTCCTATCAATGCAGACATTGCTGTCTATACGGACGGCTCCAAAACTGAGTTTGGATCAGGAGCTGGTATTTATGGGGCCAAGCCAAAGACAAGAATCTCACTGAGCTTAGGTAAATATGCGACGGTGTTTCAGGCAGAAATTATTGCAATACATCATTGCGTGAAAGAATTGATAAGGCAAGAGTTTGAAGGCAAAACCATTGCAATCTATTCAGATAGCCAGGCGGCAATCAAAGCAGTCAACTCTATGCAAGTTAGCTCAAAACTAGTATGGGACTGCTTAGAAACCCTAAATGCACTGGGCAGTCAGAACAGACTGACTCTAGCATGGGTACCAGCACATACAGGGTACGAGGGCAATGAAGAGGCAGACTCACTTGCCCGAGCAGGAGCAAACAAAGCTCTGAATGGCCCAGAACCCTTTTGTGGTATTGCGAAAGCTATACAAAAGACTAGTATCAAATCATGGATGCAAACCAAATCTCAAGAATGGTGAAACAAATCGCCAGGAATGAGACAGGCAAAAGAGTCTATTAAAAAACCATCGCCAACATTCACAGAATATCTACTAAGCCAGAAACGAAGTTCAACTAGAATACTAGTGGGACTTCTCACAGGGCATTGTAGGCTCAACAAACACATGAGTACGATAGGTCTGACTGAAGAACTGCTGTGCAGGTTCTATCAGGAAGAGGAGGAAACAGCAGTACACATACTTTGCCACTGTGAGGGCTTGTCAAGACTAAGGTTCCTTACGCTGGGTGAGGAAAAACCAGAAGCCCAGAGATACACATAGGGGATCTGAAAGCTAGCCTATGGAGTCTCATAGAGAAGACGGGGCTAGCCGAAGAACTCTAATCGATTTTGAGGGCAGACACAATAGATCTGAAAAGGTCGCGGTGTGGAGGCAGATAGCCCGAAGGCCCCATTCTAAATCTAATCTAATCTAGACAGACATTTTAGATGGGATTCGCGAACGAATTATCTAGTGACGAAATTAAGAATGTTATTACCCAAATTCAAAATCCTTGAGCAACTCTTGTCAATACCACAACTAATGATATTGTACTACTCCCTTGTAGAGTCACAACTGTCTTATGGTATGATGGGATGGAGTAGTGCTACCAATACTTATGTGAAAAATGTTTAAGTTGTACAAAAATGGATTTCAAAAATTATATTCAACAAGAAACGCGCTCATCCAACAAATAGCCTGTATCGAGAATCAGGTATCTTGGACTTGGGACAAATATACGGCCAAACACTTTCGATGTACTCTTCAGAAATCAACACATAATCCGTTTTAAACAACATCCCCATAACAGAAGAAATATAAACTCAGTGACACACAAACCCAATGTCAGAAAGACAATTGGTTTGAAGAATCATACTTACTCAGCACTAAAGTTGTTTGATCTTCTTTCGCTTGAAATGAAAAACACGAACATCAAATTCAAATTCAAAAAACAAGTCATAAAATGGCTCCATGAAACACCCAGAATGGCTCTTTACGAAATCATCAATCACTACTAAAAACTAAAATTGGTAATAACAAAAATGAAAAATAATGGTTACCTTACTTCGCCTACTATATTATGTATAATATTTCCTTACTTTGTATAGTTGAATGACTATTATTCATTAATTCCTCATGTCCTTTATTATATGTCTGTTGATATTGTTATATTTTTGATTCCAGGAATTATTCATATTTACTATCTTCTAGTTGTCATTATATTACTCAAATTCAGTTATTCTATATACACGTAGATTATTGTTTCATATTATATATGAATGATGCTATAAAATTACTTCATATATTTTGAATAAAGGTGGCCGATCACACATTCTCATTATCAAGAACGTATTTCTTTTAGAAATGAATGATCAAATGCTATATCATAATAATTAGATCAACCACACAAGCTCTTTGTACTTCTGGTCTGTCCCACTAGTTTATCATAGTGTCAATGAAATACGAGTTGTATATGTATAGGTATTTGTATGGAATAAACGAATCATTATTATATTATTATCATCATTCAGGAAGTGAAAAGAAATTCTGAAATGGGGAAGCCTAATCACGAATCTGCGATTGAGGTCTCTGGAAATAACAAGTTCCTATCGTTCAAGTTTGAATCCCCTGAGTGGGTGAGAGTAAGGAGAAGGAATATTCTCAGATATATTCATGTACACAAAAAAAGTGGACATATGTATAAAGAAATACACCGAAAAAAAAATACAGGGCGTTGAAGTAGATTTTTATTGTCGTTTCTTTCTTATTTGAATAAATCCAATGTATATTCATCAATAGTTAGCAAAATCGGCACGTAGGCCCTATTCTTGACAGGAAATAATATCTCATCAAATATTCTACAGTGTTACAGGAGACGCCATCATGTGAATGGTGATGATGAAATCAACTATACACTTATCAACTTTTCCAGAAAACAGTGCTGTTTTTTGATTAGAAAATATAACATAAATTCCATTTTCAGTGATATTGTTTGGACATGACATTTTCATCCGTGTTGGAAAAAAAAACGCAATTGGACAGTTCAATATCTTGAAAGGGGATGTCAAATGATTTTTCCGAGGATTTTTCATCAATGGGGAGTGAGCTTTGGACTCAGATAATTGTAGGTATTGGATGACATTTTATGTCTGTGAATGAATCTTGATGCCAGTGTTTAGCAAATATTCCTTCGATTGAAATGACCTGTATATTCTTCCAAAGCAATATTTCATCAGGGCATACATTACGTTCTATCGCTATAGTATGGTCCATACAATTCGCCCTCAGCCTATGTCCCAATAGTTATGACTTACCCTGTATGAACAATGTATGTTCAAATACGATAACTTCTTATCTCTTCCTCATATTTTTCTAGTATCCTAGATTCATATATCAATTATACTCGAATTCGTGAATTTTAAGATTTGTAAATTCAGAGACATATTCAATATTCTAAGTTCGCAGTTTCTTTTCAAAGAAATGTGCATACTAATACTTTGAAACAATGAATGATCGACAATCTACAACGTAACTTGCCTACCCTTTGTAGAAATTATACCTGTCGGTCTGTCGCTTGATGATTCCTGGAAATAAACACACACTTGAAGATCAATTCCACAAATGACTTGACTCTAATTGATAAAGTTTCGGGATTTCTTCAAATTTCATTGGTTTACACATAATTCACCGTTTGTAGGATACGAAGTAAGAATCATGATTCAATTTTCGTCTCATTCATCAGTCTCTTTCGTTTTGTTGAGACATTTGTGATATTTTCATAATTTCATATATTCAATGTCATTTACTTATCGTTCGAAGTCCTAAATTATCGTTGCTAATTCAAATTTGATTGGTGACGCCGCTGCATGCGAGCACAAATTGATAATTCACTAGGAAAACTTGAGAACCCATGGAAATTATCATTTGAAGGTTGGTTATATAAAAAAAAATCAGAAAACAATATGTCACTACCGGTTTGATAGTGAAGCAGTTCAGATTAATCCATGACCATTTTATTCATTGTTGTCAAAGATGGACCATGATTGTTATCTATCACATTCGAATAACTATAACACCTCTGAAGACACCATGTGGAACCTTCACAGCGTGAAGGACGTCATGAAATGCTAATGAGGAAATCATAGTTCGTTTCTAGGCGATAAATAGTACATAGGCTAGGACAAAATGATTTTAATATGACCAAGAGTTGTTACGATTTATTTGGTCCACACTGTACCTACCTATGTCAATTTACAATACGAGAAGAAACAAATTCTTGCTTACTCGGTTCTATCCTCATTGAATTCAGTACTAACATCACTGCACTCATCGTGGAATGAGAACAATGTTGTAAAGCGAGAGATGAGTTATTTTTAACTTGCCAACATTGTGATAGCGCCAGTTGCTGGCAACAGCACAGTAATTCTTTGCCGTCATGAATCTAACCAATCAGGTTGCATTCATATTCACGTTTGCTATTAAAATATAATTTTCAATTTGAAATAATTTCTTGTTTGATTCCGCCGATAGATATTTGGTCAGAATAACGTTTTTGACCGCCCTTCCTCACTTTATAGCAGGAAAGGGTCGAATTTTACGATACTGAGAAGGCTCATAGTTATTGAAGTCTGTTGACCAAACTGTTTTGTTTCCTAGTTGTGATGATGTTGATTGTCTTCATTTGAGGATTTTTCGGGTGTGATCCTTCGAATAATCTGTTCGTTGTCTGGTTGTATTTTTTCACATATCCACTGTCATCAGGGCATTTGTTTCTGGATGTATGATAAATCAATATTCATCATACAGGACGTGATTAGGTTTCTTCAATTTCTTTTCACGCTCTGTGCGATGAATATCAATCTATCATACATTCAAAAAATAAAATAAAGATAAATGGTTTACCTAACCAGTGCACCACCGCACTTTCGCATCACTCGACCACTTTTCTACCCATACATTATTTTCACTCGGAAAACTCGCCTAACCTGACGTAGTTTTGACGTTTCAGGCATATAACCCAACAATATCCTTATAACCTACCGTCGCGAGGAAATAAACCCACACTCTAACCTACCCTTGACTTGATGAAAATGTATGAAAATGACCAAAGGGCAATCGATGACATATGACACGTGACAGGTGATCTCATCCAACCTAGCCTGAACTAACATAACACCACCCCAATAACCTACCTTTCCGAGGAGTGAATCCATCTCTTAAGATACCCGTGAAAAAGCAAAAAGGGCCTTTGATGACATATGAAACGTGACAGGTGACTAACCAAATCAAACCTGAATTAAATTAACAATATCCCATGACCTACCCTTGGAAGAAAATGAATCCACTCTCAAAGCTACTCTTGCATTGATGAAAATGACAAAGGGCATTCGATGACATAACAAATGACAGGTGACCTAAACTGACCTGACCTGAACTGACCTATTATTACCTCTGTGAGCCACGACAGAGAACAGATGACAGACGACAGATGACAGATAACAAATGATGATAATGATATCGCTTCTATTGGTACAGGTTATAGGGATACAATAATGAAAACGATGAACAGTGACAAAAAAGAACAATATCTATAACCTGCAGAGCAAAACGCAAAGTTCGCTCTACTTCAGGTTGGTTGCCCACCTGAAGCAGTTGCGCTCTTCTACTTAACCATGAAAATCCCATTCAGCACAAGTACGTCTCATGGACGTTTTAAAAACGTCCACTCTGGACATTCAGGACGTTTTGGGGACGTCCATTTCCGGACGACAGACGTCTTATGGACGTTTTGAGGACGTCCATTGTTACTAATCAGGATGTTTTGGGGACGTCCAGTTTAGGTCCAGACTAGGACCTTTTTGGTATAAAAAATGGACGTATTGAGGACATTCAGACAATATTGATTATTGATTTCCTGACCAATCTGGAGAGTGAAATACTTGAATATTAGTAAACATTTATTCGCAAACAATAATATGAACAGATCGAGATTCAGGTAGTTGTTTCAATTTCACTCTTCCATATCGCATATCAGCAGCTGCACCACTGAAAACGTCGCGTGATTCATCCAGGTACGCAGGCGCGATGATGTCTTCTTCAGATTGGCAGCCTTCTGTTGTCTTCTTCACTGGATCTGTAAATAATAATAATATTCAATAACATATTCTGTGAATACCATAAACCATAAACACACACCCACTTTCAACGTTTAGTAGTCAGTATAGCGGAATATACTTCATTATTTTCATTTCATTGAGAACTTATTCCAAACATAAACCGATTCTTAGGTAGGTACCTATATAGCCTCTATGAACCTTGCACGAATTATATTATGTTTCAACTATATACAAAAATTTAAACTTTTGTAGATGATGGAAATAGGATTAGGTAGAGCTTTGCATGATATCAAATTATTTAGAAGGGTATCTAATGTTTTCAACTCCAGATTTGATGTTCTTACTCAAGCATCTTCAAGCGAATGAAAATAATACGATAGCTTTGATAGCCATACTTGCCTTCATGCTGCTGTTAGCACAAATATACATCTCGATGGAACTCGAGATCGAAGTTCACCATAGATGATATCCGCAAAGATTTCACTTATTCACTGCTTTTACAGTCGAATAACCCGAAAAGTTCAGAATGTCCTTGGACCTGAATCACAGTTTAATCGGCACTCGGCAGTGGTCAACTGACGGACGCCATCTTCTCATTCCCTTTCCCATCATCTTACGTTTTCGTTTCACGTAACACGCACAGTGTTGCCAAATGAAAATTAGTCGGAGCAGTAGATGGGTGTGGAAAAAACAGTAGATCATCAAAACTGAACAGAAGATTTTGATAATCATCACAATTTGCTATCATAAATAAAGAAACATAGTCACCTATATAATAAACGGAAAAAAAAATCATATTCGGTCTCTATACCTATCAAAAATCGAACGAAGAATAACAAAAAATGATGAAATAAAAAATAAAATTTGTAAAAACCGCAACCAGATTGGAAATAAAAGCTAATTTTTACTTATCAAACTGAAAATGATTTTTCATTGTTGCATATTAGGTAGTTATGTCATATCAAAACATGACCAATCAGACCATTGCCTTGAATAGTTGAACAGTAGAACGGAGACAAAAACAGTAGATTATCTGCTAAAATAGTGGGTCTGGCAACGCTAAACACGCATGCGTTCTACGGTTGCTTTACATATTCAGTGATTCAATCAAATCTTATTATGAAAGCGCGGCTGGTATGAATACTCCAGTGTGGGTTTAAGAATGGTCAAACTGTAAAGGTATTATGTGATTGAAGTAATATAATTCAACATAACTATATAAGTATGTACAAATCAGTTAAAATCATAAATATTTCAAAGTCATAATATCAATAATAAAATGGAATTCAATATATTGATACAGCTGATATATAATATATTTTTTGACATTATTCATGTCCATATTCAATTCGATAATTCTAATTTTGAAATTAATATATACCTACCTACTTATATTAATTTAAACTGATATACCGTGAGAGTCTGTAAATTGGACGTTTTAAAGAAGTCTTTTTCTGGACGTCCGGAGTATGTCCAATAATGGACGTCATAAAAACGTCCATGGAAGGTCCTGGACGTTCAGACCAAAAATGGACGTCCTCGGGACGTCCCGTGCTATCTGGAATGCGTGTGCATACATGCACATACAGATGCATACGTATATATAAACACTTTTACATACACACATATGCTTATACTACATAAATAACCAACAATATCGATAAAACACTAGCAGTATGATATATAGTATAATATATTATAGTAATAATGTCGACTCATGTACAATACAAAAGAGTGGGCATGATAGAATTTTGAAAACATTTACGTGTCACAAAGAAGTATTTGACAGTTTTTATTCAAAATTTTTCTATTGTAGAAGATTATTTTGAGACTATATAATGCTCTTCGAATAACTGAGGATACATGTTTCATGTATCTAAGATCGATTTCAATTTGTAATTCCAAACTCTTTTCATGTGAAAAAAATGAGGGAGTTATTATCAACAGTACAGTTCACGAGAGGTGCAACACGTTTTTGATCTGCTCTTTTACCGAACAGTAATGCTTCAGATTTCGTTGGATTAATGTTCGAGCAGAATTTCTTTGACAGAGATGCAAGTTGCTGTGCATCTTTGTTGATTTTATCGCAAGCAGAGTTAACCTCTCGCTTATGAAAACAATGCTAATGTTGGGTATCATCCGCATGAAAATAAGTTGTGCATGTTTTGATACTCTTGTGAAGTTAAGTGGTATATAGAAAAAATAGTAAGGGCCCCAGTATGGACCCCTGTGGAATTTCACAGACCACTTCGAGTATGAAAGAATTCCGCTCAATAACTAAAGACTGAGATCGATCAGATAGATAATTCCGTATAAGTTCACATGATTCCGCCAAAAACCCCATATGTCCTAGAATGGCAACCAGTAGCTGATGGCATACCATATCAAAAGCCTTCGAGTAATCGATAACGAAAAGAATACATAATTCATCATTATCTATTGCAGTATACCCAGCAAACACAATTATGTAAAATTGACATAAGTGTTACATAACTGACAATACGTGTTATGTAACTATGTTATGTAAGACTTACATCACTGTTATGGCGAAATGGCCGCCACAAATACTACATGATTATTACGTAACAATTATGTCACTATTTTATATATATTTTATATAATTTTATTGCTATAAAAGAGATGTTACGTATATAACAAACTGACATAAATATTACGTAACATTCTCTAGATGTTATGTAAAATTTACATCTCTATCATGTAAAAATGTCAGCTACAAATATGACCCCATTTTAATATAATATTGATGAAACCACTTGACTAGAATATCCGAAATGAATATCAGAATTTCACAAATAACCTCTTCACCTCACCAACTCACTTCACAGGCATATACACATATTGATAACTAAGTATCATCATCTCAGTGGGTGATCCAAACTCAACACTCCATAATATCTATACTGATATTACTGATGATGATATATATGGATATAGAAATGTGCATAAGAGTTGGAAGTGGGCTAGTGTGGCAATTTTTGATTGTGTGGAAAAATGTAACAGAGACAGACAGACAGACAGACAAAATCATTCAGTATTCACTTTAATTCTCCTCACATGGTACAAAAAAACTCAGTTCGAAAATTTGTAGGACTTTCTGTTCCAAATATTATGCATTAAAGTGAACAGTATAATTGATCAGTTGCTAATTCGAAAACAAAAAAATTGTTAAAAAATTATAGACGGAAAAATAATGTTCAAATCGAATAAAATTGAATGTCCTGAATAGAAAATGTTAAAACAACATCAACTATCAGATGGAAAACATAACCTTCAATTTTCTTCGAAAATAGTGAGACCATTTATGTATACTTCAAAAGTTCAAAAAATCAAAATTGTGAGTAATCAAATTATATTTGACTGCGCATGGCGGAACAGTAAACACGCTTTCGTTCCTGCTGTTGAATAATTCAATTTATTTCTATAAAAGTGATGAAATCATCATTAGCAGTCCTGTAATCTGTGAATCTGGTGTTCGTTGTCATCTAATAGTTTAAAAAAGTTTGTGGCAGAACAAATAACATCGATTGAATAACATACGAAGTGCATGTGTCAGCTCCTAACCTATAAATATGGGCCTTACAAGAAGAGATCTTGATGAGATCGCTGGCATTGTGGAATCAAAAATTAAAAATATCATGAACGATGATTATTTGCAGAAGTTCGAGGATAAAATTATAAGTAATATTTCAAGAAAGTATGATGAAATCATTTCAGACCTGAAGTTGGAGATGGAAGAACTCAAAAACAACAATAAAAAACTTGCACTAGGCAATGATAATCTAGAACAACAAGCAAGACTGAAAAACATTCGAATATTTGGTATTCAGGTTAATGAATCTGACAATCTGAGAAGTGTAACTCTCAAAATCATTCAGGAGAAGCTGAAAATGAAATCAGTAAGTGATTCAGATAATACAAAATGTCACAGAATTCCCAGCAGAAATATAAACAATGATGGCTCAAAACCTCCTAGTCCACCTGCTGTTTTAGTAAGGTTAAGTGACATATCAGTCCGTGAATCTATTCTCAAAAATCGAAAATTACTGAAATCCACTGGTATTTCTATCCAGGAAGACCTTACAAGATATATACTCACTCTAATGCAGAATGCAGTTCGTAAATTTGAAAGAAAAAATGTGTGGAGCCGAAATGGTAACTTGTACTACAAGCACAATGATGAAGTTCGAAGAGTTTTTGATGAAGATGATATAGCAGGCACCCCTTCATAATAAATTGTACAATCCTCTGGAAATTTGATTGCATTAGTATTTTATGACTACTAATTTTTGTTTTCTGTGGCCTCATATATGATTTGGTGCCTAATTGAACATTCATTTATATGTTGAGAAAGATCATTTAATGTTTAGAATTTATTACTATGTAGATGTCACAAATATGATGATAGTACCTTGACTTATTGGGAATATTAATTTTTATGTTTATATAATAATATCAAGTGTTTATTCCAAGGTGAATTCCAAAGATATGTTTAAGAAAAACAAAATTCTACCTGGAATAGAAGTTATTTATCTATCCTACAGAATGAGTATGATAAGAACATTCTTATTTTGTTTACGTAGTTGTCACAATGCACAAGAATTGTTAAATTCAATTAAGTTTAAACTGCTTAATTATTGGTTTTTTTTTGGTTGCTGGTGTAGTTATAGGCATAAAAGAAGTCTTCATGAATAGGCATACTTATGCATCCTTTTTTTTTAGCCAACTACATTTGTTTCACTTTTTTATAACTGAAATGTATCAGTGGGAGCAGAGTTTGTTTCATTGGAAATTATTTTACCTTCACAGGGTGATTCAAACATTGTATACATTTACATTTATTCTTTTTTTTTCTCTCTCTTTTTCTACTTATACATTTCTTTCATTTTCTTCTCTTCTTTTCTAGATGTCTCTGAACGTCTCACATGTGAATGTGAGATCTCTTATTCCACATTTCAATGATTTTCAGAGTCGTATCATTGATGCAGACCATGATTTAGTGGGAGTCACGGAAACTTGGTTGCATGCAGAAATCAGTAGTGAAACTGTACATCTCAATCAGTATACTTTTATTCGTAATGATAGACCAACTCAAGGTGGTGGTGTTGGTATGTATGTTAAAAACAAATATAAAATTGAGATAATTCTTAATGAACAAAAAGATAACATTGAGCACATATGGTTAAAATTAATAATTTCAAAAGACATTACAATAATTATCGGTACTGTATATAGGCCTCCTAAATCTAATTTGAGTAATTTTCTCAATGAGATAGAAGATACATTCTCTAATATTTTCTCATCTTTTAATAACATAATATGTGTTGGAGATTTTAATATCAATATGTTTGATGTTGACTGCAAAAATACTCAGCAATTCAACTCTATTCTGGAATCGTTCAATTTTATCCAGTTGATAAATGAGCCTACAAGATATACCACTATTTTAGACCTTATCATCACTAACCTTGATATTTCTGACTGTATTCCAAGAGTTGATGATAACTTGATAGCTGATCATTGCCTTATTGCATGTCAAAGTTAAACTGAACATTGCCAGCTCGAATTTCAAGAAACAAATTACATATCGTTCTATCGATAAGATTGACATTGATAAATTCCAACTTGATCTTATTTCAATGCCTTGGCATGTCATATTAACAGCAACTGACATTGAATCAAAAATTAAACTTCTTACAGACAATATTATTAATTAATTGAATATTCATGCACCCAAAAAATCTTGTTTTGTAAATATGAAAAAGTTTTCACCATGGATTACAGAGAATATAAGACTCATGCAGAAATTGAGAGATAAGGCACTGAAAAGATTTAAGAACACTCATGTTCCAGAACATTGGACTTATTATAATCAACTTAGAAATTTCACTACCAATGCCATAAACGCAGAAAAAACAAGCTTTTTTGAATTTTAAATTTCGTAATTCTGAATATAAAGAACAGTGGAAAGAACTGGAAAAACTCAATGTATCAAAGACTAAAAATAACGAGATACCGGAATCTTTACGAAATGCTGAAGACATCAATGCATTCTTTATCTCATCATCAAGAAGTATTAGACCTATTGATGAACAACTAATCAACTATTATAGTAATAACTTGGAGCAAGGTATTAATTCAATATTTAGCTTCCAGCCTGTTTCTGAGGAAACTATATATAAGGTTATTAAAAACATTAAATCTAAGGCCGTTGGTGTTGATGATATTAATATTACAATTATTGATTTATGCTGCCCTTTTATAATTCCTTTCATCACACACATAATTAACCAATGCCTTGAAAATAATTACTTTCCCATCACATGGAAGATTGCTAAAGTAATACCTCTACCTAAAATTCAACTACCAACATGTTTCAATGACTTGCGTTCTATAAGTGTTTTACCCACTTCCTCTGGAATAATTGGAAGGATAATGGAATCTCAAATGAAGGAATACATCGAAACCCAAAATATTCTTCCCTTGAAACAATCTGGGTTCAGAAGAGGTTATAGCTGTAATAGTGCTCTTGCTGACGTAACTGACGAAATCATCCATTCACTGGATGAAAACAAAGTATTCATATTGATTGTACTGGATTATTCCAAAGCCTTTGATCTAATAAATCACAATATACTCATTTCAATGCTAAATTATTTCGGTTTCAGTGTATCAGCTTGCTCTTTATTAGGCTCATATCTCAAAGATAGGGTACAGTTTGTACAAATTGGTGATGAAAAATTCTCAACTTTGGAGGTACTGTCTGGAGTTCCTCAAGGAAGTATGTCCATTATTATCTACGTTATATACCTCTAACTTCATCAACTGTTTACATACCTAACTGCAATTATCATTTTTATGCGGACGATACGCAATTGTATTATTATTTCGACATCTCAGAAATAAAAGATGCTGAAACTTCTTTTAATAATGATCTATCTGCACTTCATACGTTATCACTTGACCAAGCTCTCGTACTTAATCCAAATAAATGTTCTGCACTGATTTTTTGTAAAGAAACTCAAAAGCAGCATTGTAATGAGGATATTTCACTCAAAATCGGCGACACACTAATACCTTTCAAAACTCAGTGTAAAAATCTTGGATTAACTTTAGATACTAGACTGAGTTTCACTTCACATATCAATAATGAACTTAAAGCTGCGTATGCCTCCCTACTACTAATACATCCACAACGTCAATTTTCAACTACTGATGTTTAAAAAATGCTAGTCTAGTTCTTTTCCATTTTAATCATTGTGATGCAGTTTATGGTCCCTGTCTAGGTAGTATTGAGTCTCGTCGCATTCAAAAAGTGCAGAATTCATGTATTCGCCTTATTTATGGAATTAGAAAAGGTCAACACACTTCACATAAATTGACTGAACTAAAGTGGTTGAACATGTATAACCGAAGACAGCTGCACTTGGCCTGTCTATGCTTCAATTCACTGAAAGCAAAAACTCCTCCTTACCTTCATGAGAAACTTTCATTCAGAACAGATGTACATAACTTGAATATTTGACGACAAACTCTTATAAGTATACCCAAACATTCAAAGGCACTGTTCAAATGCAGCTTTACATATGTTTCAGCGGTCTGTATCAATGATATCTTCAAATTCTTCAAAATGAATAACCCGTTTCTAGATTACATGTGAAAAATTCAAGATTATGTTTAAGAAACAGAACAGAACAGATTTGGCTGTTGCTGAAAGCTGAACCGAAAACCTATTACCTTCATAATTATTGTATTTGTATGTATTGCCATGTAACATATTTAGATGGGGTAATAAAAGTATTATTATTATTATTATTATTATATCTTTCTTCTTGATCTCCCAATTCAACCCTCCATTTAACCTCTGGTGACTGAATCAGAACCACCTTCCTGCTGGTTTATCTATCAGAGTAAAATATCGAAGGGTGTGTTATAATGATGGATTCTGAAAAAATATTGCTTTGTTTTTCATTTTTCAAATTGAAATATAAAATATATATTACCATAATGATATTTCCATTGATTTCAAATCTCTGACTCCAATGTTTCCCCTCTGCCCTTACCAGGAACATTGTGTGGCCCCTATATAGATATAGTCTCTCCCATCTCTACCACCTTGAGTTTTGAAAAGATGTACCTACCTGGAAAAGTATACATTTCAGGATTCATCTTATTGGGGTTCTTCATGAACTTATTTATGAAACAAAAAATAATCATCACTGACAAAATGATCAAATTTCCATAACCAATAATATAACTTTATTCCAGAATGTGAGGCACTTTTGGGTTTTCACTGGTGTTTTCATCAGCCATCATAATCAATCACTGGCTCTTGTTCAATTTCATATGAGGATTGAAGTTTGACCAGATTATACCTCGGATTCTATGAATACCTACCAGATTATTCATCACTTATTCTAGGCATTTAAGAGGTCAAGGATAGATAAGTAACTATTTCTTCATTTTCTTTCTTGTTATGGTTCTCACAGAGGTTAGGAAAATCTTAAAGCATGTTTTATTCTCACACACCTTCACTTATTCTTATTAACACTTTCAGTTTGGTTCAATTCATCAAACACAGTAGGTGGAAACAAGAAAAACACTCTTGTTGATCTTTGGCGCCGCTACAGAATTGAGATCTTAGATTGGGGAATTCGGTTAAATAAGATGCTAACTTGTGCAGAGAGAAATTAATGAAACGGAAGCTGTCGATGAATCTGAACTGAACACAAGTTCCGTCAACATGTTTAGTGAAGGAAATGTACTTCTCCTTCGTTATGGGCAGTAAGTCGATAGTTCTTTTCATTCTAGTGGCAATGTCTGCTATTACGAAATTTGCATCGTAACCACTCAAATTATGGAATACAACAGGCACCACAGGACTGTCCTTATAATTTATATCACAAGAATCGTGAGCAGCTCCTCTATAATTTTTTTCTGGAACAAGGTGTTTATGGTCCCTTACTCTCACATCATCAAGTCCAAATTTCTGCTCACAAATGTGACAATGTGGCATTTCGAAAATCTGCTTCTTGTTCTGAAGTCATATGAATATCATAAGGACACCAGAATACGGTAGTTATATCTTCTGCCAACTACTTCATCTCATAGGCGAACCAATCCATGCAGTCTTCTCCTCGTTAGGAACGATAAAAGGATAAAGAATTTTCAGGAGAACACTTGAGGCAATATCCAACAGAAGCAGGAATATGATGCTGGGGCTTCTGAGGGTCTCCTGTTCGCTCTAAAACAGATTCGAGATCAGCGTAAACAATGAGAGCCACTTTCTCTTTATTTTTGTGGTATTTGAATTTTAAAATATTTTTTCCCTCTTCAGGCATTTTGATAGCACTTTCATTCATTTTTATACACATTTCAATGTGATTATCTAGTTTAGCTTGAGACCTAAAGTAGTGCATGCAGCGGTCGCAAAAATATTTACGTCCATTTTCTCTGCTCAGTTGAGTTGGAAGTAGCCTAGACATGTCTTTAATCCAAACGTAATGGTGTCTACTTGGAGCGGTGTTCTCATGTCCTGCTTTATTGAAATGATCATGAATCAGTAGGAGGTTGACGTGCTTTCCTTTTCTATCTCTGGTAAGGTAGATCGGTAGAGTAATCATCTCCTTTTCATTTTGCTTCAGTATATAAACATTGATTGACATTCCATTCTGCCGCTCAAACAGGGGTATTTGATTGACTGTCATCGGGAACTGAATATCTTTCAGATTGAGAACGGTAGATGGGTGAGGATAGGAAGAAGTTCTGTCGTTATTTACTTCGACTGGATACGAAGCTGAGATGACTGCCCAAGAAAAACATGCATTATCATCATTTTTAACGTTGATGCAAGCTTGTTTTTGCTTGATTTGCGGGGGTAACTCAATGTATGAGGATCCAAGTTGGGGAGTGAACTTGTTTATGTTCACACCTAGATTGATGATGCTCTTCAATGCCCATCCGCTGTCACGCTCCTAGAACTCCTCTAACTCCTTCATAATAGGATCAATCACTTTCTCATTGAACCACTTGTTAATGTCTGTATTCCTATAGATGGGTGAGTTAGGAGTAGTGAAGTATTTGTAATCAGTCTGTATGAGATCTCCTGTAGTGATCTCAAATTCTCCGCCGAACATAGCGTCAACTTTAAGTGCTTCAACTTTTTTAAGTGCATTCTGAATACGTATCCGGAAAAGAGCTTCACAATCAGCCATGAATGCTTCAGGGTCCTTATGTTTTAAATTTGAGATAACTCAAGTTCTGATGCGAGACTGAAACGCAGATTTTGAATCATTCCAACTAACTCTATCCCGTGCAGTTTCCTTTCTGGAAGATAATTCAGCTCCCCTCTTCTGAATTGCTTTGAACTGGTTTCGGAAGGTTTTAATATTTCTAAGGCAAGCCTCCAGATGCTGCTTCTCGCCCAAGTTCTTTGAGTACCTCAAGGCATTATTTAGTCGCTTTATTCCCTTATGACATCCTTGAAGTCCTTCTTCCATGCGATTTCCATCATAGGAAGATGTTTGGAGACCAAGAAGAGCAGCAATGTGACGTATCAAATCGATAAACAGACCAGTCTTCACCATTTTGAGGTTCGTCTTCACAGTACAAATATCTGCAAAGGAATTGAAAAATTGCAGAGTGTGCAGTATAAATACACTTGAGGTCAAACGAAAGACTGAACGCTATCATGAAATGTTGCGAAAGGCCCTCTCGAAATCGAAATTTTTGTCTGTTTCACACCGAATGACTTCACACTCACAAATTAATTATATCTTTATTCAACCCCAGAGAAATGAGCTATTGTGAAATGAAGCAGTTTTTCAGAGCTGTATATAGGACTCATGGAATTTGGAGGCGCAACACATACACCTGCGGTAGATTTCTCGAAGGAAATACGGTTCTTTGATAGCCTTCAGGCAACATTTTCCCCTGAACATGTTATATGAAACAAACGAACAACACTATTCATACCTGACTTTACAATAGTGACCACCTCCTTTGCCGAGAGGGATTATTGTCACCAAAGCCGGTACGCAAGGGTACCTGACGTGTTTTCGTGCAGAAAAAGTTGACCGTTTCGTTATACTGTCGTACAATATATTCCTGAGAATGGTCCATGTACATCTCACTACCTGAAATACCATGATGTACTATACCAGCTTGAATTACGAATTCATTAATAGCTTAACACTTCCTCAGAATCCGAAGAATACCAATATGCCCAAAATATCCACATGTATTCATGATTTCGTTAACAATTTCCACTCTCCACACACGCAGTTCGAAATTACATCAATTCCAAATTTGATTATCCTGACAAATAATCACCCCTCACAGCGCCAGTTACCACAAAAAATGAATATTCATTACAAAAAACATTATTATGATAGGACGCGAAATAATTCAGTTCATTGAAAAAAATGATTTACAAGTGTATATTTTTCGTGCAAAGTTCGAAAGGAATCGAAATTGCCCTAATACCAAGAAATCTAGATCCAAAAATATCCTTACAACACTCGATTCCAATATCAAGATACTAGAATCGACCTATGTATTATTTGATACTAGGTCGATTCTAGTATCAATGATCTATCGAACAGCCTTATGTTCCATTTGAACGTAGGTCGATTCAAACATCAATGATCTTATGGTTTTTGGATACAAGAACCACTCTATATGTTCTGGGATAGACAATGTCGATTCTATATCAAGATACTAGAATCGACCTATGTACATTTGATCCTAGGTCGATTCAAAGATCAATGATACTAGAATCGATCTATGTATTATTTGATCCTAGGTCGATTCAGAGATCAATGATCTCAGAAAATTGATGAGAGTTCGGACACAGAAATGACAACGGTTAGGGTTTTCGAATGTTTAGATTCATGAAGTTACACACCTTGCATTGTGACAAGAGCACCTAGTTCGTCCTGCGCTTTTTCATTCAAAATATTTTGAATTTGACAATTCATTTTATAAACGTCAGAATTGAAATAAAATTTCATAATTATTATACTTTTGAGATAAAAGCAGCTATAGAAATCACTTGCTGTATAATAAATCAAGCCAATTTTGAAACAAATGGATATCATTTATTCGATTTTCCAATATCAAATATCAAGCATTCGCTCATGGAAGGATATGAAACGGCCTGGGTCGAAAATTAATTCGAAGACGAGCGAAATTTGTGAGGTACTCATTGAAATTCACTTCTTATAACAGCATCTGATTAGAATGAATATATTTTAGGCCCATTTTCAAACAGAAGATTTCAAAATCTGTTTGAGATAATCTGCTGTTCCATCAATTTACAAAGCAGACGATTTCAAGAACAACATTCCATTATTATCATCACACAAAATACAAAACAAAATGATCATGGAGAAAGGGGAAATGATCGCAAAACTAGGTACATTATGAAATTGAAAATTTGAAAACGAAACTAAGAAAAGCAAGTAAACTACAACGTGATATATTATTGAATGGCGTTTTTGGTGCTTCCGCGAATTCAAAATTCAACAGTGAAAAGTGGATAGATATCAATGTATCAAGGGAATTATTATATATAATGGCTTAATTACGCTGGAGGTTATTGTTTTGGAGATATTTTCTATATCGATCCATGTTACTTAGCTAGGGCGCTAAGTGAAGTTGCTGAGAACTCAACAAAATCAAGTATTTGGTAGATCTCGTCCAAATAAATTACTTTTTTTTCCATGAAATCTTCATCGGAAAATGATTTGTTCTCTGTATCCCAACACCCTGTTTCTCCGAAATGAAGCATTTCCAGACACAAGCTAAGGTATATGGACTTCATTTCTTAAAATTGTCTCAGGAATACTTCACTGGAGAACAGTTCTACATACAATTAGGAATTATAGCTATAAGTTCATCCATATGTATATATTCTCTGATATTAAAATGTTGTTACATGAATTTTTTTCATTTATATAAATCTTGCTCTGCTAGAAGTGTATCACTATGAATTGAAGTGGGTGTATGTACCCTATATCCATTGTCCATCTACGGCTATAATTGATTTGACAGAAAATATATCCTCTGAAATCGTATCTGACAATCAGGCGCTACTAGGGAAATTGAAAAGACAAAGAGCAGAATAATTATATGTATTATTCTTTTATTCACTTGAACCATTGTATTATAGAAAATAGAAAAGGACGAAAGTTCAGCTGTGTCCGAACTCTTATCAAACTACTAATACCATCCAGTGACCCTACTCAGAACAACCTTATGGTTTCTTGATACTAGAATCGCTCCATATGTTTTATGGACATATGATTCTGGTTTCAGTATGGAAATTCTTGCGATCTCAGAATTCAAGATCAGGTGGTGAAGCATCTCAGAAATGAGCCGGGGAGAATTCTTCTGCTTCTCACAGTATCAAGTATTCTGAGACTCACTATATTAGAGAAAGTCCGAACACCGTATCACGAAAAACAAAAAAAAAATAGTACGACGTCATGACGCGAAATAATTCTAAGTTCATTGAAGAAAAAAAAGTGAATGACAAGTGTATGTTTTTCGGTTTTTCGTTCGAAATTCGATAGAAATCAAGACGACCAACAAAAAAGTCTCTATACATTGCTACTCAAAATTGCCTCTTTACTAGAAAAAAAAAATAAAATGGAAAAGTATGATTTTTCATGAAATTTTTTTAAGTCTCGATATGCATATTTTCCCAAATATCTCGAGAACGGCACAAAATATCGAAAATCTAAATCGAAAAATACCCCAACATTCCTGTCGACTTTCGCAAGGGCCTACCACTTGGAGAAAGTCCGAACACCGTATCACGAAAAACAAAAAAATTAGTACGTCATGACGCGAAATAATTCTAAGTTCATTGAAAAAAAAAAGTGAATGACAAGTGTATGTTTTTCGCACGAAATTCGTTAGAAATCGAGACGACCAACAAACAAGTCTCTATAAATTGCTACTCAAAATGGCCACTTTACTACAAAAAAAAAAAATTGGAAGAGTATTATTTTTCATGAAATTTTTCCAAGTCCCGATATTCATATTTTCCCAAAAATCTCGAGAACGGCACGAAATATCGAAAATCTGAATCGAAAAATACCCCAACACTTCTGTAGACTTTCGCAACAGCCTAACACATGGAGAAAGTTCGTAGAAAAAAAAATGGAAAAGTATTATTGTTAATGAAATTTTTTTAAGTGCCGATATTCATATTTTCCCAAATATATCGAGAACGGCATAAAATATCGAGAATCTAAATCGAAGAATACCCCAACACTCCTGTCGACTTTCGCAAGGGCCTACCACTTGGAGAAAGTCCGAACACCGTATCACGAAATACAAAAAAAAAATAATTCTAAGTTCATTGAAAAAAAAAAATGAATGACGAGTGTATGTTTTTCGCCCAAATTTCGATAGAAATCAAGACGACTAACAAAAAAATCCCTATACATTGCTACTCAAAATGGCTTGTCTACTAGAAAAAAAAAATTGGAAAAGTATCATTTTTCATGAAATTTTCGTAAGTCTACTCAAAATGGCCTCTTTACTAGAAAAAAAAATTGGAAAAGTATCATTTATCATGAAATTTTTTCAAGTGCCGATATTTATATTTTCCCAAATATCTCGAGAACGGCATAAAATATCGAAAATCTAAATCGAAAAATACCCCAACACTCCTGTCGACTTTCGCAAGGGCCTACCACTTGGAGAAAGTCCGAACACCGTATCACGAAAAACAAAACAAAAAATTATTCTAAGTTCTTTGAGGAAAAAAAAGTGAATGACAAGTGTATGTTTTCCGCCCGAAATTCGATAGAAATCGAGACGACTAACAAAAGAGTCCCTATACATTGCTACTCAAAATGGCTTCTTTACTAGAAAAAAAAAAATTGGAATAGTATCATTTTTCATGAAATTTTTTTAAGTCCCGATATTCATATTTTTCCAAATATCTCGAGAACGGCATAAAATATCGAAAATCTGAATCAAAAAATACTCCAACACTCCTGTCGACTTTCGCGAGGGCCTACCACTTGGAGAAAGTCTGAACACCGTATCACGAAATACAAAAAAAAAATAATTCTTAGTTCATTGAAAAAAAAAAGTGAATGACAAGTGTATGTTTTTCGGTTTTTCGTTCGAAATTCGATAGAAATCAAGACGACCAACAAAAAAGTCTCTATACATTGCTACTCAAAATTGCCGCTTTACTAGAAAAAAAAAATAAAATGGAAAAGTATGATTTTTCATGAAATTGTTTTAAGTCTCGATATGCATATTTTCCCAAATATCTCGAGAACGGCACAAAATATCGAAAATCTAAATCGAAAAATACCCCAACATCCCTGTCGACTTTCGCAAGGGCCTACCACTTGGAGAAAGTCCGAACACCGTATCACGAAAAACAAAAAAATTAGAACGTCATGACGCGAAATAATTCTAAGTTCATTGAAAAAAAAAAGTGAATGACAAGTGTATGTTTTTCGCACGAAATTCGTTAGAAATCGAGACGACCAACAAACAAGTCTCTATACATTGCTACTCAAAATGGCCATTTTACTACAAAAAAAAAAAATTGGAAAAGTAGTATTTTTCATGAAATTTTTCCAAGTCCTGATATTCATATTTTCCCAAATATCTCGAGAACGGCTCGAAATATCGAAAATCTGAATCGAAAAATACCCCAACACCCCTGTAGACTTTCGCAACAGCCTAACACATGGAGAAAGTTCGTAGAAAAAAAAATGGAAAAGTATTATTGTTAATGAAATTTTTTTTAATGCCGATATTCATGTTTTCCCAAATATATCGAGAACGGCATAAAATATCGAAAATCTAAATCGAAGAATACCCCAACACTCCTGTCGACTTTCGCAAGGGCCTACCACTTGGAGAAATTCCGAACACCGTATCACGAAATACAAAAAAAAAATAATTCTAAGTTCATTGAAAAAAAAAAGTGAATGACGAGTGTATGTTTTTCGCCCAAAATTCGATAGAAATCAAGACGACTAACAAAAAAATCCCTATACATTGCTACTCAAAATGGCCTGTCTACAAGAAAAAAAAAATTGGAAAAGTATCATTTTTCATGAAATTTTCGTAAGTCTACTCAAAATGGCCCCTTTACTAGAAAAAAAAATTGGAATAGTATCATTTTTCATGGAATTTTTTCAAGTGCCGATATTTATATTTTCCCAAATATCTCGAGAACGGCATAAAATATCGAAAATCTAAATCGAAAAATACCCCAACACTCCTGTCGACTTCCGCAAGGGCCTACCACTTGGAGAAAGTCCGAACACCGTATCACGAAAAACAAAACAAAAAATAATTCTAAGTTCTTTGAGAAAAAAAAGTGAATGACAAGTGTATGTTTTCCGCCCGAAATTCGATAGAAATCGAGACGACTAACAGAAGAGTCCCTATACGTTGCTACTCAAAATGGCTTCTTTACTAGAAAAAAAAAATTGGAATAGAATCATTTTTCATGAAATTTTTTCAAGTCCCGATATTCATATTTTTATAAATATCTCGAGAACGGCATAAAATATCGAAAATCTGAATCAAAAAATACCCCAACACTCCTGTCGACTTTCGCAAGGGCCTACCACTTGTAGAAAGTCTGAACACCGTATCACGAAATACAAAAAAAAATAATTCTTAGTTCATTGAAAAAAAAAAAGTGAATGACAAGTGTATGTTTTTCGGTTTTTCGCACGAAATTCGATAGAAATCAAGACGACCAACAAAAAACTCTCTATACATTGCTACTCAAAATTGCCTCTTCACTAGAAAAAAAATAAAATGGAAAAGTATAATTTTTTATGAAATTTTTTTAAGTCTCGATATTCATATTTTCCCAAATATCTCGAGGACGGCACAAAATATCGAGAATCTAAATCGAAAAATACCCCAACACCCCTGTCGACTTTCGCAAGGGCCTACCACTTGGAGAAAGTCCGAACACCGTATGACGAAAAACAAAAAAATTAGTACGTCATGACGCGAAAAAATTCTAAGTTCATTGAAAAAAAAAATGAATGACAAGTGTATGTTTTTCGCACGAAATTCGATAGAAATCGAGACGATCAACAAACAAGTCTCTATACATTGCTACTCGAAATGGCCACTTTACTACAACAAAAAAAAAAATGGAAAAGTATTATTTTTCATGAAATTTTTCCAAGTCCCGATATTCATATTTTCCCAAATATCTCGAGAATGGCACAAAATATCGAAAATCTTAATCGAAAAATACTCCAACACCCCTGTAGACTTTAGCAACAGCCTAACACATTGAGAAAGTTCGTAGAAAAAAAAATGGAAAAGTATTATTTTTAATGAAATTTTTTTTAGTGCCGATATTCATATTTTCCCAAATATCTCGAAAACGGCATAAAATATCGAGAATCTAAATCGAAAAATACCCCAACACTCCTGTCGACTTCCGCAAGGGCCTACCACTTGGAGAAAGTCCGAACACCGTATCACGAAATACAAAAAAAAATAATTCTAAGTTCATTGAAAAAAAAAAGGAATGACAAGTGTATGTTTTTCGCCCGAAATTCGATAGAAATCAAGACGACTAACAAAAAGTCTCTATACATTGCTACTCAAAATGGCTTCTTCACTAGAAAAAAAAATTCGGAATAGTATCATTTTTCATGAAATTTTTTTAAGTCCCGATATTCATATTTTCCCAAATTTCTCGAGAACGGCACAAAATATCGAAAATCTGAATCGAAAAATACCCCAACACTCCTGTCGACTTTCGCAAGGGCCTACCACATGGAGAAAGTACGAACACCGTATCACGAAAATCAAATTAGTACAACGTCATGACGCAAAATAATTCTAAGTTCATTGAAAAAAAAAGTGAATGACGAGTGTATGTTTTTCGCCCGAGATTCGATAGAAATCAAGACGACTAACAAAAAAATCCCTATACACTGCTACTCAAAATGGCTTGTCTACTAGAAAAAAAAAATTGGAAAAGTATCATTTTTCATGAAATTTTCGTAAGTCTACTCAAAATGGCCTCTTTACTAGAAAAAAAAATTGGAATAGTATCATTTTTCATGAGATTTTTTTTAATGCCGATATTTATATTTTCCCAAATATCTCGAGAACGGCATAAAATATCGAAAATCTAAATCGAAAAATACCCCAACACCTCTGTAGACTTTAGCAACAGCCTAACACATTGAGAAAGTTCGTAGAAAAAAAAATGGAAAAGTATTATTTTTCATGAAATTTTTCCAAGTCCCGATATTCATATTTTCCCAAATATCTCGAGAATGGCACAAAATATCGAAAATCTCAATCGAAAAATACCCCAACACCCCTTTAGACTTTAGCAACAGCCTGACACATTGAGAAAGTTCGTAGAAAAAAAAATGGAAAAGTATTATTTTTAATGAAATTTTTTTTAGTGCCGATATTCATATTTTCCCAAATATCTCGAAAACGGCATGAAATATCGAGAATCTAAATCGAAAAATACCCCAACACTCCTGTCGACTTCCGCAAGGGCCTACCAATTGGAGAAAGTCCGAACACCGTATCACGAAATACAAAAAAAAATAATTCCAAGTTCATTGAAAAAAAAAAAGGAATAACAAGTGTATGTTTTTCGCCCGAAATTCGATAGAAATCAAGACGACTAACAAAAAGTCTCAATACATTGCTACTCAAAATGGCTTCTTCACTATAAAAAAAAATTCGGAATAGTATCATTTTTCATGAAATTTTTTTAAGTCCCGATATTCATATTTTCCCAAATTTCTCGAGAACGGCACAAAATATCGAAAATCTGAATCGAAAAATACCCCAACACTCCTGTCGACTTTCGCAAGGGCCTACCACATGGAGAAAGTACGAACACCGTATCACGAAAATCAAAAAAATTAGTACAACGTCATGACGCAAAATAATTCTAAGTTCATTGAAAAAAAAAAAGTGAATGACGAGTGTATGTTTTTTGCCCGAGATTCGATAGAAATCAAGACGACTAACAAAAAAATCCCTATACATTGCTACTCAAAATGGCTTGTCTACTAGAAAAAAAAAATTGGAAAAGTATCATTTTTCATGAAATTTTCGTAAGTCTACTCAAAATGGCCTCTTTACTAGAAAAAAAAATTGGAATAGTATCATTTTTCATGAGATTTTTTTAAGTGCCGATATTTATATTTTCCCAAATATCTCGAGAACGGCATAAAATATCGAAAATCTGAATCGAAAAATACCCCAACACTCCTGTCGACTTTCGCAAGGGCCTACCACTTGGAGAAAGTCCGAACACCGTATCACGAAAAACAAAACAAAAAATAATTCTAAGTTCTTTGAGAAAAAAAAGTGAATGACAAGTGTATGTTTTCGGCCCGAAATTCGATAGAAATCGAGACGACTAACAAAAGAGTCGCTATACATTGCTACTCAAAATGGCTTCTTTACTAGAAAAAAAAAATTGGAATAGTATCATTTTTCATGAAATTTTTTCAAGTGCCGATATTCATATTCTCCCAGATATCTCGAGAACGGCATGAAATATCGAAAATCTAAATCGAAAAATACCCCAACACTCCTGTCGACTTTCGCAAGGGCCTACCACTTGGAGAAAGTCCGAACACCGTATCACGAAAAACAAAACAAAAAATAATTCTAAGTTCTTTGAGAAAAAAAAGTGAATGACAAGTGTATGTTTTTCGCCCGAAATTCGATAGAAATCAAGACGACTAAAAGAAGTCTCTATACATTGCTACTCAAAATGGCTTCTTCACTAGAAAAAAAAATTGGAATAGTATGATTTTTCATGAAACTTTTTCAAGTCCCGATATTCATATTTTCCCAAATATCTCGAGAACGGCACAAAATATCGAAAATCTAGATCGAAAAATACCCCAACACCCCTGCCGACTTTCGCAAGGACCTACCACATGGAGAAAGTACGAACACCGTATCACGAAAATCAAAAAAATTAGTACAACGTCATGACGCAAAATAAATCCAAGTTCATTGAAAAAAAAAAGTGAATGACAAGTGTATGTTTTCCGCCCGAAATTCGATAGAAATCAAGACGACTAACAAAAGAGTCCCTATACATTGCTACTCGAAATGGCTTCTTTACTAGAAAAAAGAAAATTGGAATTGTATCATTTTTCATGAAATTTTTTTAAGTCCCGATATTCATTTTTTTCCAAATATCTCGAGAACGGCATAAAATATCGAAAATATGAATCAAAAAATACCCCAACACTCCTGTCGACTTTCGCAAGGGCCTACCACTTGGAGAAAGTCCGAACACCGTATCACGAAATACAAAAAAAAAAAATTCTAAGTTCATTGAAAAAAAAAGTGAATGACAAGTTTAGTGTATGTTTTTCGCCCGAAATTCGATAGAAATCGAGACGACTAACAAAAAGTCCCTATACATTGCTACTCAAAATGGCTTCTTCACTAGAAAAAAAAAATTGGAATTTTTCATGAAATTTTTCTAAGTCCCGATATTCATATTTTCCCAAATATCTCGAGAACGGCACAAAATATCAAAAATCCAAATCGAAAAATACCCCAACTCCCCTGTCGATTTTCGCAAGGGCCTACCACATGGAGAAAGTACGAACACCGTATCACGAAAATCATAAAAATTAGTACAACGTCATGACGCAAAATAATTCTAGGTTCATTGAAAAAAAAAGTGAATGACGAGTGTATGTTTTTTGCCCAAAATTCGATAGAAATCAAGACGACTAACAAAAAAATCCCTATACATTGGTACTCAAAATGGCTTCTTTACTAGAAAAAAAAATGTAAAAGTATCATTTTTCATGAAATTTTTTTAAGTCTACTCAAAATGGCTTCTTCACTAGAAAAAAAAATTGGAATGGTATCATTTTTCATGAAATTTTTTCAAGTGCTGATATTCATAATTTCCCAAATATCTCGAGAACGGCATAAAATATCGAAAATCCAAATGGAAAAATACCCCAACACTCCTGTCGACTTTCGCAAGGGCCTGGCTTCTTCACTAGAAATTAAAATTGGAATAGTATCATTTTTCATGAAATTTTTTCAAGTGCCGATATTCATATTTTCCCAAATATCTCGAGAACGGCATAAAATATCGAAAATCTAAATGGAAAAATACTCCAACACTCCTGTCGACTTTCGCAAGGGCCTACCACTTGGAGAAAGTCCGAACATCGTATCACGAAAAACAAAAAAAAAATAATTCTAAGTTCATTGAGAAAAAAAAGTGAATGACAAGTGTATGTTTTTCGCCCGAAATTTGATGAATTCACTTTTTTTTTCTTCAATGAACTTAGAATTATTTCGCGTCATGACGTACTAATTTTTTTGGTTTTCGTGATACGGTGTTCGGACTTTCTCCAAGTGGTGCCATTCTCGAGATAGTTGGAAAAATATGAATATCGGGACTTGGGAAAATTTCATGAAAAATAATACTTTTCCAATA
This sequence comes from Phaedon cochleariae, assembly GCA_918026855.4. NCBI lineage: Eukaryota > Metazoa > Arthropoda > Insecta > Coleoptera > Chrysomelidae > Phaedon > Phaedon cochleariae. Next base: position 28,350,073 of record OU896712.1, read on the forward strand.
TTTTTTTTTTTGTAGTAAAGTGGCAATTTTGAGTAGCAATGTATAGAGACTTTTTTGTTGGTCGTCTTGATTTTTATCGAATTTCGTGCGAAAAACCGAAAAACATACACTTGTCATTCACATTTTTTTCTTGAATGAACTCAGAATAATTTCGCGTCATGACGTCGTACTATTTTTTTTGTTTTTCGTGATACGGTGTTCGAGCTTTCTCCAATATAGTGGGTCTCAGAAGACTTGATACTGTGACAAGCAGAAGAATTCTCCCCGGCTCATTTCTGAGATGCTTCACCACCTGATTCTGAATTCTGAGATCGCAAGAATTACCATATTGAAACCAGAATCATATGTCCATAAAACATATAAAGCGATTCTAGTATCAAGAAACCATAAGGCTGTTCTGAGATTATTGATCTCTGAATCGACCTAGGATCAAATAATACATAGGTCGATTCTAGTATCATTGATCTCTGAATCGACCTTGGATCAAATGATACATAGGTCGATTCTAGTATCATTGATCTCTGAATCGACCTAGGATCAAATGTACATAGGTCGATAATAGTATCTTGATATTAGAATCGACATTGTCTATCCCAGAACATATAGAGCGATTCTCGTATCCAGAAACCATAAGATTATTGATGTTTGAATCGACCTACGATCAAATGGAACATAAGGCTGTTCGATAGATCATTGATACTAGAATCGACCTAGTATCAAATAATACATATGTCGATTCTAGTATCTTGATATTAGAATCGAGTGTTGAAAGGATATTTTTGGATCTAGATTTCTTGGTATTAAGGCAATTTCGATTTCTTTCGGACTTTGTACGAAAATTATACACTTGTAGATCATTTTTTTTCAATGAACTGAATTATTTCGCGTCCTATCATAATAATGTTTTTTGTATTGAATTTTAATTTTTTGTGGTAACTGGCGCTGTGAGGGGTGATTATTTGTCAGGAAAATCAAATTTGAAATCGATGTAATTTCGAACTGCGTGTGTGGATAGTGGAAATTGTTAACGAAATCATGAATACATGTGGATATCTTGGACATATTGGTATTCTTCGGATTCTGAGGAAGTGTGAAGCTATAAATAAATTCGTAATTCAAGCTGTTATAGTACATAATAGTATTCCAGGTAAAGAGATGTACATGGACTATTTTCAGGAATATATTGTACGACAGTGTAATGAAACGGTCAACTTTTCCTGCACGAAAACACGTCAGGTACCCTTGCGAGGGGAGTGTACCGGCTTTGGTGACAATAATCCCTAAATCATGAAAATCATCCATATCTCAAAGTGGTCCAATAAAATTTCAAAAGAAAAACAAAAGACTCAAAGTCAGTCGACCACACATTTATATAATACTATATCGTCAAATACATGTTACCGGTTTCGGCACAACGGCCATCATCAGACAAAAAGTACCTGTAAATATAAAATAGATAAAAACAGTATGAAGAAGGAAGGAATACAAAACATACCGACAAAATTATGGGCACACTATAACATTATTAAAAATTAAGTTGAGAAAATCAAAATCATGTTGTATGGCAGGAGATTCATCACCGGGTTATCAGGCTCAGACACAAATGACTAATTTTTTAAATTTACTGAAGAGCCAGAAAAAACTGGCTCTGATAAGATTGAACATCTTATCCGAAAAATTGTTTTTTATAAATTTGAAACATGCTAAGCTAAAAGCAATAGCAGAATAAGACAAATTTGATGGTCAACACAAACTTTGACAAATGACAGTTGTACATGGAACAACAAACAAGAGTGAAGGTTATAGACTAACAACAGAACTAGAGAAGTAAGTACATAAAAAGGAAGAAGAAAAGGGGAAGAAAAAGAAGAAAGAAGGCAAGGTGAAGAGAAACCAAGGAGAAGAGGAGAAAATAGAAAGGTCAAAGAAACAAGAAGAGGAGTAAGGGTAGCATCTAGTGGAGAAACAAGAGACAGAAACAGAAGAAGAAGAGGAGAAAAATTGTTACTTCGGAAACTCCAGTGGCGGAGTAGCATTCCATTCTGGTAGTTGCTACTCCGCCACTGGAGTTTCCGAAGTAACAATTTTTCTCCTCTTCTCTTCTGTTTCTGTCTCTTGTTTCTCCACTAGATGCTACCCTTACTCCTCTTCTTGTTTCTTTGACCTTTCTATTTTCTCCTCTTCTCCTTGGTTTCTCTTCACCTTGCCTTCTTTCTTCTTTTTCTTCCCCTTTTCTTCTTCCTTTTTATGTACTTACTTCTCTAGTTCTGTTGTTAGTCTATAACCTTCACTCTTGTTTGTTGTTCCATGTACAACTGTCATTTGTCAAAGTTTGTGTTGACCATCAAATTTGTCTTATTCTGCTATTGCTTTTAGCTTAGCATGTTTCAAATTTATAAAAAACAATTTTTCGGATAAGATGTTCAATCTTATCAGAGCCAGTTTTTTCTGGCTCTTCAGTAAATTTAAAAAATTAGTCATTTGTGTCTGAGCCTGATAACCCGGTGATGAATCTCCTGCCATACAACATGATTTTGATTTTCTCAACTTAATTTTTAATAATGTTATAGTGTGCCCATAATTTTGTCGGTATGTTTTGTATTCCTTCCTTCTTCATACTGTTTTTATCTATTTTATATTTACAGGTACTTTTTGTCTGATGATGGCCGTTGTGCCGAAACCGGTAACATGTATTTGACGATATAGTATTATATAAATGTGTGGTCGACTGACTTTGAGTCTTTTGTTTTTCTTTTGACAATAATCCCTCTCTGCAAAGGAGGTTGTCACTATTGTAAAGTCAGGTATGAATAGTGTTGTTCGTTTGTTTCATATAACATGTTCAGGGGAAAATGTTGCCTGAAGGCTATTGAAGAACCGTAATCCCTTCGAGAAATCTACCGCAGGTGTATGTGTTGCGCCTCCAAATCCCATTGATCCTATATTCAGCTCTGAATTTTTGCTTCATTTCACAATAGCTCATTTCTCTGGGGTTGAATAAAGATATAATTAATTTGTGAGTGTGAAGTCATTCGGTGTGAAACAGACAAAAATTTCGATTTCAAGAGGGCCTTTCGCAACATTTCATGATAGCGTTCAGTCTTCCGTCCGACCTCAAGTTTATTTATACTGCACAGATGCAGAGAAACTGGGGTCGGGGATAGCTGATCGATTGATTTTTGAAGACGTTGTGAAGTATCTACAAGAATGACCAAACACCAATAACCATTTATTCAACAAATAAATGTGAATATTGTATTTTATAATTAAAGGCTCATTAATGGCGACACTTTGTCTGTTTCCTGTGATAGTCAAGCGAGAAAATAAAGCCTTCATAGCCACCAAAATTTCAAGGAACCACAAAAAACGAGATTCAAAAGATAAGCTCGCAGAGATGGTGCTACAAAAAACGCGGCAGAGATCACCGATTCGAATGGAAACCGAAGTGTTGTTGGTTGCAGAATCTTCAGTAGGAAAATAATAAATGTATGAACTAACCTACGCATATGCAACCAGCAATACTGGAACTGGGCGATTTTGCAGGTTGCCAAGCGTACGTCAAATAACCCAAACTACTGAAATTACACTGATTGATATATGCACACAAATAGTAATGAAGTAGCTATTACTGGAGGGAAACGTAAACAGTAGGCAAATGAAATAAGAAAACAAAATACTTTGTATATATCTCAAATGAACTTTAGGAACAACGGTACGATTATTGTGATGAGAGGTTTCAGCACATCTTGCCCCCGAAGCTCATGCAAACGTGTGAACACTGTGAACTGTGAAGTTTGTTTATGCAGTTTTGACTTGAGCTGGAATGCTGTAAATTTCTGTAATCTGAGGAGTGTTGTAAAGTTTGAGATGCGAGGAATGAAAAATGCCACGCTCAGTTTTACATGTCGGCGATTCCAACAGGTAAGTGTGATCATGGACCTTTTTCTTTATCCTGTATGGACCCTCAAACAACAGCAAAAATTTCTTTGTTTCCGCTTTCAGTGCAGAGGAAGTATTGTTGGCTTTCAAGAGCACTAGGTCTCCATTTTGAAAAGTTTGCCATTTCTTACCAGGATTTCGAAAAGATCGTCTCTCAGCTTTACTTGCCAGTGTAGCTTCAGCAAGTAAGAGTTTTTCATCCATAGTAATTATTGCACCATTTTCTGCGGAATTTTGAACTTGCAGCTTGTCTGGCAACAGCTTGGTCCGCTTCTTTCCAAGTTGAAGTCCACTAGGAGAGTAACCAGTGGATTCATGTACTATCTCATTTAGGAATTCTATGAAACGAGGTATTTCATATGCCCACTTAGAATGCTGTTCAGAACAATAAGTTCTGAATAGTCTTCCAAGTTCACGCATTATCCTTTCAGATGGGTTTGCTGAAGGGTGTCTTACAGAGGTGTAAACAAGTTGAACTCCAGCATCCTGCATGGTCTTCTTCCAGATGTTCGAGGTAAATTAAGTGCCTCTGTCATGCAGAATTCTCCTCGGTTGTCCATGTGTTGGGAAATGATGTTTGAAAATCCTGTTGAGCATTGCACGAGAGTTAGCCTTTTTCAGTGGATAGAGTTCAACATACTTAGTGAACAAATTCACAATCACTAGAATATACATAACTCCACCACGACTTCTAATTAATGGACCATAGATGTCCATAGCTATAATATCCTCTCTACCATCAGGTATTATTTTTCCTTGAGGGGGAGAAGGTAACACTGAGATCTTTGCTCGTTGACAAATATCACAGCTTTTGACAACTTTCTTTATTCTCCTATGCATATTTGCCCACCACAATTCAGCACGCATAAACTGCCAAGTTTTATGTATTCCTACATGGCCCAGTGTGATGTGATATTCATTAATGAATCTTGAAATAAGATCTTCAGGAATACACAACAAACATTCATTCTCATCAGTACCTCTCTTGAAGAGAACACTTTCATGCATTAAGAACTGTCTCTGTAACTTTTCACTTCAGGATCAACATGAATTCTTTTGAAAAGGTTAAAGTGGATATTTGAAAACATTTATCCACTGGAACAGGTAATCTGATGCATGCATGCCTGGAGAATCCATCTGCTTGCACATTCTCACGACCAGGAATATAGGCAACATTAAAAGAAAATTCCTGCAAGGCTAGTGCCCACCTGGTTATCCTTGGAGATAGTAATCTGCAGGTATTTATATAAGTAAGAGCTCTGCAGTCTGTATATAGAGTGAAGTTACTTCCTAGCAAATAAATGCGCCATCTTTGAATGACCCATAGTGCAGCCAATAGTTCTTTTTCGTAAATCCCATATCTTTTTTCACGATCCAACAGAAGACGTGAGGCACATGCCACAATTTTTTTCTGGCCATCAACGATTTGAAAAAGGACTCCTGCAATCCCTTCATCACTTGCATCACTGGACACATTCCAGGGTAAGTTGGGGTCAGGATGATATAATAAAATTTCTGATTTCAACTCATTTTCCAGATCATTGAATGCTTTTTCTTCTGATGCAGTCCATTTCCATGCTACCTTTTTTCTAAGTAGCCTAGTGAGTGGTGCAGACAGTTCCGCAAAATTAGGAGTGAACATCCTGTCATACTGGCATACTCCAAGAAATTTTTGAAGCTTCTTTACATTCGATGGTCGTTGATAATCTACAATTGCCTGTATTCGTGTAGGGTCAGGTTTAACTCCATCTTTTGTCAGTATGTATCCTAGATAGGAGATTTCCTCTCGAAAAAATTTACATTTATCCATTTTCAGAGTAAGTCCAGCCTCAGCAAGTCTTCGAAAAACTCTTTCCAGGTGTTCCAAGTGCTCCTCCATAGAACTTGACATTACCAGTATATCGTCTACATAAACGACAAGAAAATCTTGGAACTCAGGTCCAAGAATAGTATCCATGCATCTGGTAAAAGAACTTGTTGCCTATCTTCTTCCTTTATAGGACATTGCCAATACCCATGTGTAAGATCCAGCGAACTCATCACCTTTTTTCCAGACATGAGTTTTATTATTTCATGGATCGGTCTAGGTAACTCGAAATCTGATTCCATAACTTTATTTAGATGTCTGGCATCTAAGCAGACCCTTACTGATCCATCTTTTCTTAAGGTTGTCATCAGTGGTGAAATGTAATTTGAGGGTGCACGCTCAATAACCTTCCACTCAAGCATTTGTTCTATCGTTTTCTGCACAGCCTCCCTGTGTGCTATGGGAATAGGATAAGGCTTCACAAAGAATTCTGTTTTATCTTTCAGTTGGATTCTATGTACATATTCTTTCGTACGACCAGGTATATCAGAAAAAACCTCACTATATTTCTCCAATATCTTGAGAAAATTGATTTCATCACTTTTTGACAGGTTACACTTATTCAGCACACCATGAAAATTTTTCAACTCACTTCTTCCATTATTGACTGTACTATTTTTTATTCCACTCTCATTCACAATTGTACACACACACAAACTTTGTGGCTCTGAAAAATTATGATCAATTTGTACCTCAGGAATTTTCAGAACTTTATCACCACACTTCAAAATTAAACACTGTTTTGACAACTGCACATCCACTTGAAAAACCCTGAGAAAATCACAGCCAATAATTATTGGATGTGTTAATTTATTAATTACTAAAAATTCAAATTGAAATTCTTCACCATCATTTACTTGAAATGTCAATGAAGCCTGTAAATTTACCCTCTGAAATGTTGCTTTAAAAGCACCAACTACTTTTATTCCTGTAACCGGAAAATGAGGAATAATTTCCGAAAAATTGCTGATTTGGTTTCATACTTCCATAGAAATAGCACATACTTTACTACCAGTATTTACTAAAGCAGCAAATTTATAACCATAAAGTTTTACTAAAATTGTTGGACAACGATTTTCCTCAGGAATATGTTCAAAATCACATTCTTCCTGAAGAAGATCTTCCAAAGGATTGTTTTTGACTGATGTTTCATTTTGATTCTTTTTGCCCCCCACATACCCAATTACATGTGGGGAGATGATTCGTTTCCCGAACCATCTTCCTTGTCATCTTCACACTCCAAGTTTGAGATATTTTCAGTTTGATCAGAATATTTTTTAGGGGCTGCTGTATAGAATGTAGATGAATTTTTATTTGAGTTATTTGTTTTGTTCGAGAATCTACTTTTATTTTGTCTAGAGTAATCATTTTTATTTTGTTGAGAATAATCATTTTTAGTTTGTTCAGAGTATTCACTTTTAGTTTGCTGTATATATTCATTTTTATTTTCATTTGAGAATCGATTTTTAGTTTTTACTGACTCATTTTTAAAATATTCATCTGCATGTCTAAGTCTGGATACAGCTTGTGAAAAAGTTGTACACCCCAAAAGGACACACGAAACACTTGGAGGAGAATGTGGTGCTATCAAATCTATCAGTTCAGTTGGTGAGTATGCTGGTTGCAGATGTTTCGACCTAGATACCCAAAAGTTAAAATGATCAACAAACAGTCCACTACTATATTCATGACTTTCCAACTTTTCTTTAATTTTTCTTTGTTTTTTAGCATTCCAAAAATGCTGAATGAATTCTCTTCTGAATGTTTGAAAGTCTACAAACGATGGTGCAAATGCTTCCCACCAGAGTTTGGCAGAACCTTTAAAAGATTTATTCAATAAGATTTTTATGTTGTTGAAAGGCACTCTTGAAATATCAATACTGCTTTCCAAAAATTGTAAATAATCTATTGGTTGGAATGAATTTTCATCATCAAATTCAGGTAATAACTTCGATACATCACCTAATGAAAAATGTATCTCATTTTCCAGATCTAACCTGGAAAAGCTGGTGGCAATATTGGCGTTTGGTACACCCTGTACATTTGATTTTGGTACGGAATTATTTGTATTTACATTGCTATTTATCATGTTCTGATCTTGTAAACATTGCACTGTGTTATTTACTATATGTGAAATGAAACTATTCATTTGATTTTCAGTTTGAAAAGAAAACGGTGGCACTTGAGAACTTCTTGGTGGCAATCCAGGGGGTGGAAAATTGTAGTGACTTGCCCCCATTGGCCCCATACTTGTGAAATGTTGGGAATTTTGTGCCCCCTGTACATTTACTGGAGGATTACTATGTTCAGTATGTTCCCAGGAGAAAGGATCTGTTACTACCCTTCGAGGTAGAACACTTGATGGAAAATTTTGCCCAGAAGTTCTTGGTATTCGATTAAAGTGCCCCCTTTGTCTTAGAGGTGCCGAAAATCTAGTATTTTCTACATTAGGTACTGGTACATGTGGTGTGGAAAATGTATTTGTTTGTGACCTCAAATTTTCCACATTTTTAGGAATAGCACCTTGGGTTTTTCCCACACTATGGCCCTCAGAAATATTTGGACAACTCCTACCTTGGTCTTCTGTAGAATCTACATCACCTCTATTTGGTTGTTCCCTTCCATTATGGAGGCTATCATAATCTAGTCTCCTACCAGATCTCAAATTATAGTTTGGAATTTGGTTTTCCATTTTTCTCGACCAGAAAAATCTTCAAAAAAATTACAGCTCCACTTGGTTGGGCGTCAAGATGCAGAGAAACTGGGGTCGGGGATAGCTGATCGATTAATTTTTGAAGACGTTGTGAAATATCTACAAGAATGACCAAACACCAATAACCATTTATTTAACAAATAAATGTGAATATTGTATTTTATAATTAAAGGCTCATTAATGGCGACACTTTGTCTGTTTCCTGTGATAGTCAAGCGAGAAAAGAAAGCCTTCATAGCCACCAAAATTTCAAGGAACCACAAAAAACGAGATTCAAAAGATAAGCTCGCAGAGATGGTGCTACAAAAAACGCGGCAGAGATCACCGATTCGAATGGAAACCGAAGTGTTGTTGGTTGCAGAATCTTCAGTAGGAAAATAATAAATGTATGAACTAACCTACGCATATGCAACCAGCAATACTGGAACTGGGCGATTTTGCAGGTTGCCAAGCGTACGTCAAATAACCCAAACTACTGAAATTACACTGATTGATATATGCACACAAATAGTAATGTAGTAGCTATTACTGGAGGAGAACGTAAACAGTAGGCAAATGAAATAAGGAAACAAAATACTTTGTATATATCTTAAATGAACTTTAGGAACAACGGTACGATTATTGTGATGAGAGGTTTCAGCACACACTGTCGTCGATCTGGCTACTTCATTTGAGGATTTTTGATGAAAATTTAGCATAATTCGATAGAGGAATCAATTCCCTATCGAATGACACCCCTAGCCAAGAAATCGGACCATAAATGGCCGAGTAATTAGAGTTTTTAGCGAACGTTGGGCCCTAAGCCAATGGCCGTTCGAGTTTCATGTTTTTCACTAAAGGCGGAGCCTAAGAGACTTTGAGAATTGCTATAAAAAGTGGCACTTTTTTTAGCAAGATTATTAGATTCCACGAGAGAGATCTGCCGTGTTTCTTGAGTTTTTTTTTCGTGCTTCAGAAATCCTTCGGATATCGAGAATTCGGGATTCTGAACATTCGCGATTGAGCAAGCGCATTGCCAGTTCGTTTTTTACGTGTTTTTTAGGTTGTTGTCGGTTGACACATTACGTAGCCATTTCTTCTTGCTGAAGCTGACTGTCTACTTAGAGAAGTCGCTCGTAAGCTCGCCTACTTGGGAAACTTTGGGACCTCGCCCAAATTTCTACAAATAGAATTCGTACACTGCAGCAGATAGTGTTGTGTCACACTTTAAACTGACACCCATTGAACGAGAAGAGCTCCAGAAAATAAAATACCTTATTTCCTTCCCCTCTGTCCTTTTATTTCTTTCAGGGAACGAGGAAAGCACCAGGTTGGAAAGACTATCATCCCAGTAAAGTTGAGTCTGGCTTTACCCCTGGTGTACGTCGTTGCATTTCTTTGATATTTCCGGATAAATATCTCAGGAAAGCCGTCTCAGCTCTTGACCCTATGTTAGTAGTTTACTTCGGTGAATGAACACACTGCACAGGCTTGAGTGACGTTAAACGTGATTCGAGTTCCTGCGGGGCTCACGGACGCGACGCGAGATAGGACTTCCCTGAACTTTGTGTGTCGTAGGCCTTCTGCCAAGTTAGGTCTAGGACGATAGGGAACGATCTTGGTCCGGTGCAACGCCGACGTGGAGGCCTTGATCGGTTTGACGGAAATTAGTTAATTTTCTGATAGGGAAACTAAAATCAGTCACTCTTATAATAACATACCCTCACTTTGTTAAAACCTAATTAAACTGTGGTTTGAAGTGAAAAACGAGAGTGTGTGATAGAGAGTGAGTACTGGTAGAGTCTAGTTTGACTGCAGCGAGAAAATCGGTTTATTCCAAAATTTGAGAGACTTGGCGTAGCCCTATAAGGAAGAATCCAAACTTTGAGTAGGGTAAGTCGTGGCATTGTATTATTCTAATGGAGAATATGGATTCTATAGGGTCTACGGAAAGCCAACGTAGTCACACACTCTGCAATTTTTCAATTCCCTTGCAGATATTTGTACTGTGAAGACGAACCTCAAAATGTTTATCGATTTGATACGTCACATTGCTGCTCTTCTTGGTCTCCAAACATTTTTCTATGATGGAAATCGCGTGAAAGAAGGACTTCAAGAATGTCAGAAGGGGATAAAGCGACTAAATAATGCCTTGAGGTACTCAAAAAACTCGGGCGAGAAGCAGCATCTGGAGGATTGCCTTAGAAATATGAAAACCTTCCGAAACCAGTTCAAAGCAATTCAGAAGAGGGAAGCTGGGTTATCTTCCATAAAAGAAACTGCACGGGATGAAGTTCGTTGGGATGATTCAGAATCTGCGTTTCAGTCTCGCATCAGAACTGGGGTTATCTCAAATTTTAAACATAAGGTCCCTGAAGCATTCATGGCTGATTGTAAAGCTCTTTTCCGGATACGTATTCAGAATGCACTTAAAAAAGATGAAGCAGTTGATGTTAACGCTGTGTTCTGCAGAGAATTTGAGATCACTAAAGGAGATCTCATACAGACTGATTACAAATACTTCACTACTCCTAACTCACAGACATTAACAAGTGGTTCAATGAGTGTTTTGTCTCCGCTTAAATTTCCTCATCATCGTGTGTCACGTGTATATATGTTAGTAATAAGCATTTAATTATCAAGTATAATCTCTATAATATTTGTTAATCAACCCAAACTAAGTTATTTTTGGACCTTCCCCGGTATAACATTTTGCCGCGAAGAACGCCTTTAAAATCCAATCAGCGCGACCTCCGTGGTAAAGACCAGAGACTCAGTTTTTTGGCACCAAGACGTTCACGTGGTGTGTGTACCTTTTTCCTCGTTCATACATACAATTACCTTTCCTAAAAAGTGCAACTGACAATCCCAGATCCAGAATCAGAATGTGCATCTAGATGGCTGGCCAGCAGGAAGCATAATAAGAGAGTCAAGACGACCAGATTAATCGAGGTAAGGATTTTAAAGGCTCGCATAATTAAATTTCAACTTCCAATTTAAGCGACAGTCCATTTTTAAATCTCTCGTGAGTTTCTTTTCAAAGTTCTCAACTTTATTCAACTCTCGTACATTAATGGTCCTTCGTTCCCGATTTGCTTATTTTGGGTTGAATATCAATGCCGCTTTTGATCCAGCAGTGATTATCTTTTATCGAGATTCAATTAAACAATTTTTTATAATTGCCAGTTACTGATAAGGATTGTTGGTGCGCATAAATTTATACGCGACACACGTTAATGTTCTTTCTCTTTTCAACACACTACAGTACGAATACAGCGCGCTTGTCCGAGGTCGCTTCGTCTTTCAGGCTGTTGAGTGTGAAGTGTATCGTCTTTCATGCCTAGCGCTATCGCGATATCTTCTTTATCCGATCTTCTTTATCGTTGTTCGCCCGCGTTTGCGTTCTTCTTAATCCCGTACCTCTATACGGGGGATCATCAATAGTTAAGGTATAGAAGAGAATTTATTTTCGTTATATTTCACCGCGTTTTCACTTCTGTATCTGACTATATCTACGCTCCGTGTGTGAAAATTGATCAGCTTCGAAATTATAATTATAAAGTTGACCACTTTTTCACTCCCATACTTAACTTGGTTTATTCGTTTTATGCATTTCCGCGTATCCAACTTCATCAGTATTTATTGTATATATTTCGGAATATTTAACCGTTCTCCTCCTTTCACTCAATTATATTTACTTGCCGCATATTTAGTTCATTATTAATTAAAATTGCCTTTCAAAAATTGAGTTGTCACTTTGTTGTAAAATTCATTAATTCTCAAATTTCAAGTATGAATTCTTCCGCAATCAAATTGCAAAAACACGTAACTTTGAGACAAACTCAAATTAATAAATTGCAAGAATTACAGGACATATCACGCAAGGCTGAAGATGATTCTCAGCTGTACTTCTCATTATTTGAGATGGCAATCGAAGAAATTGTTGACATTAAACACGAATTCTTTGAGTATCATAATGTAATCATTGGTTTGATAAGTGAAGAAGAGGATCTAGATGCTCGGGATATTGCCTTCAGTACCCATGATGCAATCAGGAAGAAATTTGATATGCAATTTTACACAATCAAATCCTCTTCCAGCAAACTCTCCAGGGTTGTCAATTCTCCTTCCAATCACGATACAGAATATAGTTCAAAAATTCCTCTCCCTCATATCGAATTACCCACATTTAGTGGAGATCTACTCACCTTTCAATCCTATATTGATATGTTTGATTCTGTCATTGGTAATAATCAGAAACTGAGCAAAATTGAGAAATTCAATTATTTATTGTCATCCCTGAAAGGTGTCGCTCTCCAATTAGTGCAAAACTTACCGATGACTTCATCTAACTATGATATTGCTTATGATACTTTGATAAAGCGTTATCACAATAAACGCCTAATCGCCAGTTCCTATTGGTTAGCTATTGATAATGCTCCTAAACTCAATTCCGACAACCCTGCAGATTTGCGTCGTTTACTAGATATTTTCTCCGACAATCTATCAGCTTTGAGAAATTTGAAATTTCCGGTTCAAGAGTGGGACTTCATTCTCGTTCAGATGCTGTTCAAATGGCTTGATGTAACAGTTGCAACTCAATTTGAACTACATCATAATTCTTCTGAAATTCCTCGTTATCAAAATTTATTCGATTTCCTATCAAAACACTGCGTTGCATTGGACAACTTGAATATTTCTCGGAAAAACATCAAAAGTAAATCGACTGATTTACGAAAGCCCAATGTTATTCATTCGCGGTCCACGACGTCTTTGTTATCGCAGGCGAATAATGAGATCAAATCAAAATGTATTATTTGTGAAGAATATGATCATCAAATTTATCAATGCTCAACATTTTTGAAACTTAATGCCCATGAACGCTTTAAGTTGGCCAAGGATAAAAAACTATGCATTAATTGTCTTAGTCATAGCCATAGTTTCCGATCTTGCGCAAGTATGTCTAAATGCCATAGATGCCGCCAGCCTCACCATACATTACTGCATTTCGAGAAAATTTCTGGTGCCACAAGTGCCTTGACCACTTGTTCCCACGCTTCCACATCTGATTCTTCTTCAGATAATCCCAGCTCTCGAGCTCCACAATCTACCTCAAATTCAGCATCTCACAATGTTCATTCAGGTTTTTCTAGCTCGCACTCGAGTATCTTGCTTTCCACTGCTCAAATTGAAGTAATGGACATCAATGGAGTGTTTCACCCATCACGTTGCCTGCTCGATTCTGGAAGTATGACTTCCTTTATTACTCAGAAGAGTGTGAGACGATTAGGCCTTCGTCCCACTCACACGTGTATCAATATTAATGGAGTAGGCTCTACTAGTACTCTGGCCAATCAAGGTGGAGTTACTATCTCTTTTCGCCCTATACAAAAACTCAGTCCGGTTCTGAGTGTCGACACTCTCGTCTTGCCTAGAATTTGTGACAATATGCCATATTCTAAACTTCCTTCACATAATTGGATGTATACTTCCAACCTCAAGTTGGCTGATCCTCAGTTTGCAGTTCCTGGCCCTATCGATATCTTGCTAGGGGCTGATGTCTTCTCTCAAGTTCTCCTAGACGGTCAGATTTCTGGTGGTCCTGGGGAACCGAATGCAATCAATACGATTTTTGGATTTGTGTTAATGGGAAAGTATAATATTATCAGGTCTATCCCTACCACTTCTCTCTTTTGTATCATCTCCAACCCTACTATTTCAGAAGAGGAGGTGAGAAAATTCTGGGAAACCGAATCGATTCCAGAAATCCAGTCTATTCCTGCCGAAGACTCGCTTTGTGAGAAGGATCATGTTCATACCACTTGTAGGGATGAAACTGGCCGGTTCATTGTTCAGTTACCCTTTCGAGAAAATCCTCCTATATTTTTGGGCATGCGCCAGTTAGCTCTCCAAAGGTTTTATTCCTTAGAGAAACGATTGGCTCATCAACCAGCTCTATATGAGCAATATAAAGAATTTATGCAAGAATATCTAGAACTCCGTCATATGGAGCCTGTCGAAGATTCGCTCAATTCGAATCATCATTATTATATTCCTCATCACCCCGTTATTGAGCCTGATAGTTTGTCCACCAAACTTCGGGTGGTCTTTAATGCATCTGCCAAAGTACCCAATCAACCCTCTTTGAATGACTGTCTCTTGACTGGGCAGAAATTGCAGCAAGATGTATCGTTCATCTTGTTGAATTTTCGACTTTTTTCTTATGTCCTGACGGCTGACATCCGAATGATGTACCGGCAGATATTAATCTCCCCCGAACATCGAGACTATCGGCGCATCTTGTGGCGATGCTCGCCACACGATCTGGTTCGAGATTATGCTCTACAAACTGTAGTTTATGGAGTCTCTTCCGCCCCTTTCTTGGCTCTACGCACTTTATTACGTCTTGCCGAAGAAGATGGGCATTCTTATCCGTTAGCTGCCCAGGCCATCCGCACGTCCACATATGTTGATGATATTGTGGTTTCAGTTCCGTCATTCGAGTTAGCCTCATCCCTGAAAGCGGAGCTAATTGATCTTTTGAAAAAGGGTGGTTTCGAGTTAAGGAAATGGTCTTGCAATGATACTGCGTTACTGGACGATATACCTTCCTCGCATCAATGTATAAACCCTTTATCATTCGACTCTTCTGCTGATGTTACCTTTAAAGTATTGGGTCTTCAATGGAATCCTTCTGCAGATGCATTCAAGTTTTCGGTTCAGATATTGGAAACCTGTTGCACCAAGCGCAACATTCTATCCAATCTCGCTAGAATATTTGATCCCTTAGGTATTTTGTCACCACTGACATTTCTACTCAAACATCTGATTCAACAGATTTGGACCTTCAAGCTTGGGTGGGATCAGGAACCTCCCCAAGAAATCAGGCGAATCTGGGAAAAATATATTGCCGATCTCCCCTCATTATCTTCGTTCTCGATTCCTCGTAGACTGGGCCTAAACCAGTTTTCCTTCTGTGAATTACACTGTTTTGGAGATGCCAGTGAAAAGGGCTATGCCGCCGTAGCGTATATGGTGTCCTCAGCACCCTCCAGTATGGCTACCATCCATTTCATTTCCGCTAAATCTAAAGTCGCTCCATTGAAGCGGATTTCGATTCCGCGTTTGGAGCTGTATGCAGCGGTACTCGCTTCCCGCCTAGTGGCTTACATAAAAGAAGTTCATTCTGGTAAACTTTCCTTCACAAAAATTGTCTGTTGGTCTGACTCTACGACTGTGTTGAGTTGGATCAAACGTTCTCCACACAACTGGAAAACATTTGTGAGTAATCGCGTATCTTTCATTCAGGACCGTGTGCCTGAAAATCAGTGGTTTTATGTCCCATCGACTGAAAATCCAGCTGATATTGGGTCAAGAGGCCTCCTACCAGGTGATTTTCTGCAGTGTTCTTCATGGTGGGCGGGACCTGAATTTCTTCGTTCGAATTTCAGGTCCTGGGTTAGTGATATCGAACCCCCTCCAGAGACCTTTGAAGAGGAACGCAAAGTCACGTTGAACGTCTCTATTGGAATACCCCATCTATTAGACACGCTTATCACTAATAATTCCTCTCTTACGACTAGTTGTCGCATCCTCGCGTATCTATGTCGTTTCATTCACAATTCTTCTAAGCCCGCACACAAACGATCAGGTTGTCTCACATCTCAAGAACTCTATCATTCGATGCTGATATTCGCCAGACATATACAAACTTCGTATTTGTCTGAAGAATTAACGCTCTTGAGAGAAGAGAAGCCGCTTCCAAAATTTTTGAGAAGATTATCCCGATTTCTCGACGATGCCGGAATTCTTCGAGTAGGTGGAAGGCTCAGAAATGCTCCCATATCATTTGATAGAAGGTTTCCTGTTTTCATTCCAAGCAAAAGTCAGTTTACTGACATTTTAATCGAAAGTATCCATCGGAAATATTTTCATGCTGGTGTCCAGACAGTTCAGTATTTGATTTTCCAGCAATTTTGGATAATCAACTCCAAGAAATCCATTCGCCGAGTGCTTTCGCGATGTGTTAGATGTTGGAAGACTAATCCACGATCTACTCAGCCGTCAATGGGTGATCTTCCGCGTGCTCGTGTTTCCCGACTAAAATGTTTTCTGCATGCTGGAGTCGACTTTGCTGGACCGTTCCGTATGTCAATGTCTCGTTCCCGGGGCGCCAAAGTGCTGAAAGCATATCTTTGTTTATTCGTGTGTATGGCTACTAAGGCGGTTCATTTAGAACCTGTTTCTGACCTATCCGCTGATTCCTTTTTAGCCGCCTTGAGGCGTTTTGTTGCTCGACGAGGTCGTTGTGAGCACTTGTATAGTGATTGTGGCACTAACTTTGTTAGTGCACATAGGCAGCTGAACGAAATGTTCGCTTGCTCGGCTTCACAGGAAAATATAGTTTGGCACTTCAATCCCCCCTCAGCCCCTAATTTTGGAGGATTATGGGAAGCGGGAGTGAAATCAGTTAAATCTCATTTCGTTAGGGTAGTTGGTGATCAAGTATTGACCTTTGAAGAGTTGCTAACGATTTTTACTCAAATTGAGTCAATCTTGAACTCACGGCCCCTTACACCAGTCAGCAACGACCCAAATGATTTAACGGCACTCACTCCAGGCCACTTTCTTTCTTTAGCCCCCTTAACCTCGCCTCCCGATCTTGATTTGCGGGACGTTCCGCTTAACCGCCTCTCCAGATGGCAACTTGTAAGCCGCATGCACCAAGATTTCTGGGACAGATGGTCTAAAGAGTACCTTCATACCCTCCATCAAAGAAAAAAATGGACCGAGGACTCAGTTCCCTTGACCATTCCCAAGTAGCACACATATATTGGGACAATATCGGTGCAATATTACGAAAATATCGGCAAAATATTGTGAAAGTAATATTGGCGAGAAAAAAAATGTGAACATTCGGCGATATTGGTACAATATCAGTTTCCAAATGTGGGTAGAATATTGTCATATTAATATCGGTTGAATATTCGTAGAGTAATATCGGACACAAAATGTAATATCAATATTGGCAGGAAATTAATGGTGAACATTCGGCAATATTGGTGTAATATATGGAAATATCAGTGAATCATTGGAAATCATCATGAAGGTATGTTGTCTCAGAAATATTGGTTGAATATTCTCATACCAATATTGCTGGTATATTCGTGAAGTTATATTGGTGCAATATTGGTTGGGAATATAGGTACATTATTGAAAATCATTATGTAGCTATGTTGTCTTCAAAATATTGGTGGAATATTTTCATACCAATATTTGCGAGTTATTCGCATCAGGAATAATCACAAAGGTCAGCCCAGCCGGAGTGCAATGGGAGGGCCTTGCCCTAGCGAAGCCGCCTTGTTGATCACGGTTAACCCCTACTTCAGGTTATAATACTTCACAATCGTCTAAAGCCAATATTTAAATTCTCTCGTCGGATCGGCAATGAGAGTACGTTACCAATCATTTATAGCGCCATCTATCGACATCGGTTTAGGAGTGCGTAATATGGAATGAATATCGAAATTCCGATATCGATATGTATTCTCAAAACAATATGTGAACAATATTGCTTACATGATATAGTGAATCACATATCCAGCCAATATAAGATGATATTATTTTCTGAATATGGGTAGAAAACTATTCACCCGATATGCAATTGAACTTGAAAATACAATATTGTTTTTCTCTTCTATGTCCGATATAAGATACATATTGAATTGCCGTTATTGATATTCATATTTGAATCATTGAAAACCCCTTCAGAATCGATATGTGGAGAATGTTCAAATTGCTATATTGGTTATAATTGTTGGAAACAATATGTATACGATATCTTCCGCATGATATGGATAGAATGATATTAATCAAGATAGGTGAATATGATATTTCGAATATTGTTGAAACAATATTCAACCAATATGCCGTCGAACTCAAATGTACAATATTGCACAACCGCTTCAGAATCAACATGGGGACCATATTCAAATCGCGATATTGGTTATAAATGTGAGAAGCAAATTGTATACGATATCTTCCGCATGATATAGATAAAATGATATCAATCAAGATGGGTGAATATAATGTTTCAAATATTGTTAAAACAATATCCAACCCATATGCCGTTTAACTTGAAAATACAATATTGCATAACCGCTTCAGAATCGACATGGGGAGAATGTTCAAATTGCAATATTGGTTGTATATGTCGGGAACAATATGTATACGATGTTGTTGTATCGACATTCGTAAAACAATATTATATAACATTCATAGATATGTTTTTCAACACATTGTTAACGAATTTTACAACCGATATTGCTCCAATATTGTAGCTGACAATCCATATTCAGCTCAGGTTGAACCAATATTCCACCAATATTATCATTCCAATATTGTTTGTCCAATATACTTTCATATTGGACCTATATTATTTTTCACATGTACGATATATCTATATCGGCCCAATATGAAATCGGGTTCCAGCCAATATGATGTGCTACCTGGGTTGGTTCCCTCGTCCTCATCAAGATGGACAATGTTCCTCCCCTGAAATGGCATTTGGGCCGTATCACTGCCACCTTTCCAGGCGCAGACGGTAAGGTGAGGGTGGCTTCCGTCAAAACGACAAATGGAATTTCGAAGCGACCAGTGACAAAGCTGTGTCCGTTACCTCTCGAAAGTTAGGTAAAATACAGAGTATCTTAGGTGGCCGGCATGTTTTGTCTCCGCTTAAATTTCCTCATCATCGTGTGTCACGTGTATATATGTTAGTAATAAGCATTAAATTATTAAGTATAATCTCTATAATATTTGGTAATCAACCCAAACTAAGTTATTTTTGGACCTTCCCCGGTATAACATTTTGCCGCGAAGAACGCCTTTAAAATCCAATCAGCGCGACCTCCGTGGTAAAGACCAGAGACTCAGTTTTTTGGCACCAAGACGTTCACGTGGTGTGTGTACCTTTTTCCTCGTTCATACATACAATTACCTTTCCTAAAAAGTGCAACTGACAATCCCAGATCCAGAATCAGAATGTGCATCTAGATGGCTGGCCAGCAGGAAGCATAATAAGAGAGTCAAGACGACCAGATTAATCGAGGTAAGGATTTTAAAGGCTCGCATAATTAAATTTCAACCTCCAATTTAAGCGACAGTCCATTTTTGAATCTCTCGTGAGTTTCTTTTCAAAGTTCTCAACTTTATTCAACTCTCGTACAATGAGAAAGTGATTGATCCTATTATGAAGGAGTTGGAGGAGTTCCAGGAGCGTGACAGCGGATGGGCATTGAAGAGCATCATCAATCTAGGTGTGAACATAAACAAGTTCACTCCCCAACTTGGATCCTCATACATTGAGTTACCCCCGCAAATCAAGCAAAAACAAGCTTGCATCAACGTTGAAAATGATGATAATGCATGTTTTTCTAGGGCAGTCATCTCAGCTTTGTATCCAGTCGAAGTGAATAACGACAGAACTTCTTCCTATCCTCACCCATCTACCGTTCTTGATCTGAAAGGTATTTAGTTCCCGATGACAGTCAATTAAATACCCCTGTTCGAGCGGCAGAATGGAATGTCAATCAATGTTTATATACTGAAGCAAAATAAAGAGGAACTGATTACTCTACCGACCTACCTTACCAGAGATAAAAAAGGAAAGCACGTCAACCTCCTACTGATTTATGATCATTTCAATAAAGCAGGACATGAGAACACCGCTCCGAGTAGACACCATTACGTTCGGATTAAAGACATGTCTAAGCTCCTTTCAACTCAACTGAGCAAAGAAAATGGACGTAAATATTTTTGCGACCGCTGCATGCACTACTTTAGGTCTCAAGCTAAACTAGATAATCACATTGGAATGTGTATAAAAATGAATGAAAGTGCTATCAAAATGCCTGAAGAGGGAAAAAATATTTTAAAATTCAAAAACCACAAGAATAAAGAGAAAGTTGCTTTCATTGTTTACGCTGATCTCGAATCTGTTTTAGAGCGAACAGGAGACCCCCAGGAGCCCCAGCATCATATTCCTGCTTCTGTTGGATATTACCTCAAGTGTTCTTCTGGCAATTCTTTATCCTTTTATCGTTCCTAACGAGGAGAAGACTGCATGGATTGGTTCGCCTATGAGATGAAGCAGTTGGCAGAAGATATAACTACCGTATTCTGGTGTCCTTATGATATTCATATGACTTCAGAACAAGAAGCAGATTTTCGAAATGCCACACATTGTCACATTTGTGAGCAGAAATTTGGACTCGATGATGTGAGAGTGAGGGACCATAATCACCTAGTTCCAGAAAAAAAAATATAGAGGAGCTGCTCACGATTCTTGTAATATAAATTATAAGGACAGTCCTGTGGTGCCTGTTGTATTCCATGATTTGAGTGGTTACGATGCAAATTTTGTAATAGCTGACATTGCCAATGGAATGAAAGGAACTATCAACTTACTGCCCATAACAAAGGAGAAGTACATTTCCTTTACTAAACATGTTGACGGAACTTGTGTTCAGTTCAGATTCATCGACAGCTTCCGTTTCAAGAATTCCTCTCTGGACAAGTTAGCATCTTATTTAACCGAATTCCCCAATCTAAGATCTCAATTCTGTAGCGTCGCCGAAGATCAACTTAATCTTCTAACTAAGAAAGGTGTGATGCCGTATGATTACTTCGACTCGTTTGAGCGTTTCAGCGAAACCCGGCTACCTCCAATTGATGCTTTTTACAATAAATTCGACGATAAGGCCTGCCCTCGCAGACTCTATCTCCATGCAAATCTGGTGTGGAATGAGTTTAATTGTCGAGACTTGGGTCAGTACGTGGATCTATACATGATGACTGATATTCTCCTTCTCGCAGACGTATTCGAACAGTTTCGTACCAGCTGCCTTAGAACTTACAATCTTGACTTCGCACACTATTACACCCTGCCAGGATTCACTTGGGATGCCATGTTGAAATATACGAATCAGGAGTTGGAACTAATCACTGACCCTGACATGTTTTTGTTCGTTGAGCAAGGCATCCGAGGAGGTCTCAGTCAAGTTTGTTCAAAAAGAAGAGCTCATGCAAACAATGAATATATTCCCGATTATGATCCTTCGAAAGCCGATTCCTTCTTGATGTACTATGACGTCAATAACCAATACGGATGGGCTATGTCTCAAGCTTTACCATATGGAGGTTTTGGATGGACTGACACCAATATCGACGTCACGGCTATTTCCGATGATGCAGAAGAAGGATATATTTTAGAAGTCGATTTGTATTATCCACAACACCTCCACGATGTACATAAAGATATTCCATTTTTTCCTCAACACATCAATCCTAAGACTGGAAAGCCTCCCAAATCTGTATGAGAACACGCCAAATAGATGGCAACCCTACGCTACAAGGAGAAGTATGTCATTCACTACCGAGCCCTGAAACAGGCGTTGAAACATGGTTTAGTGCTGAAACAGATACATCTAGTTTTCAAGTTCCGGCAAACTACGTGGTTAAGATCATACATAGACCTTAACATTGAACTCCGAAAACAAGCCAAAAATGAGTTTGAGAAAAATCTGTTCAAGCTCATGAACAACGCTGTTTTTGGTAAGACAATGGAACACATTAGGAAGAGAGTTGATGTCAGACTTTTGACAGAGTGAGTGAAAAGATATGGTGCTGAGGCGTACATTTCAAAACCCGAGTTCAAGAATTGTACAGTCTTCAATGAAAATTTGATCGTTATAGAAATGAAAGAACTGGAAATCTATCTTAACAAACCCATTTATGTTGGTCAAGGTATTTTAGATTTGGCTAAGACAACATTATATGACTTTCACTACGACTATATGTCCAACACATTTCGTGATTGCTCAGTTCTCTACACTAATACTGACAGCTTGATTTATGAGATTGTTGGTCAAGATCCATATGAGGTTATGAAGAAGGACTGTCATCAGCGCTTCGATACCTCCGACTATTAATCGAATAACATTTATAATATCACTCAAGTCAATAAGAAGTGCTGGGAATGTTAAGAGATGAGCAGAACGGAGTACCGATGATCGACTACGTTGGTCTGAGATCGAAACTCTACTCAACTAGAATTCTAACTATGATTGATGAAATTATGAGTAAACGAGAAGAACTGATCCATAAAGGATATGATGATTTTGAAATTGATGATATTCTGAGGAATTTTGGTATAACGAAAAAGGCTAAGGGTGTGAAGTCGTCTGTTGTGAAGACATCAATAACCTTCACTGATAATGTTGAGTGTTTGGATGATTGAAAGGAAAAAACTGTCACTCAGAATTTGATCGAATCAGATGAACATCAAGTTTATTCTATCATACAAAAGAAGATTGCTCTCAGTCCGAATGATGATAAGAGATATATTATTCCAGGAACTGATGAAACTTCACCATGGGGACACTATTCAATCGATGACGATGTTCTGGAATATGGCTTATAAATTGATGGTGATATCTCGAGAATTATTTTGTTCATATATATTTACACTAACGAATAATAAATATTATCATGTATCAGTACTCATTATTTTTTCAACCTGTCTTTCCTCCCTATAAATGTTCACCCGTTCTGTACTCCTACCAACATGGTCAACTGCGGTGACCTTGAAAAAAGAGCCATTTTTGCTATTTTTGACCTTAAATTTTCTTATGGGAATTAACATGGGAAAACTGTCCAAATTGAGCCCGTGCTCTTGTTGTATATTTACTTGTTGATGTAGCATGTGAATATTCACTACTGTATATTTGGTCTGATTCTATACTATTCTGTACTACTGAGCACATCTGACAGGATATTTTGTCACAATTTCATGGTTTACATTTTTCAATAACATAAATTGAACTCAATCTGTTTTATATTATTTAATAATTCTCAAACCTGATATGTGGATACACACCTGAGATTTCACACTGTACATGAAATAAAAATACCATTTCTATAAATACACTGATATCTCTTGCTATATCTGCTTTGTTGTGATCCAAGTAGAAGGATGATTCGGATGGTTTTTACAGAAACTTATCTGGAAGAGATGAATAATATAAAGTAATATGAAATACCATTTCATAGACTTTCTCATACTTACTTTTCACACTGCTGTTTCCAATTGAAACTTCATCACAGTAGGACGAAAGGTATTGGATTTTCCAGGAATGCTGAGGCGGATGGTTTCACTAGGAATCGACCATGGTGAATCAATTAACTTCGTTTGGCATTATTTTCTTGATTGATGCATTTGATAAATTCAGGTTGATGTTTTGATCTTGTTGATCTGTTATTTCGCTTCACGTCAATTAGCTGTCGGTCATGACACCATGTCAACAGTGTCAAACTTGTCATGCGCCAAACGCCGATTCGGATTGATATGTCCGTAGATCATCATCGTCGAACCAACAAGCCGAGTAATCGTGAAGAAAGGTGTGACGTCATTTTAGTCATCAATTCTGATTGGTTCAGATAGTCATCTGGGAAGAATCAAGTCTCCGGAGGGAGTAGCGATAACGTCTTTTATCCTGGATATTCAAATTTTCCGCCAATTTGAAAAGCGGAAACTGTTAGGTTGTTCTCGAAGTTTCTGGAAATTTGGAGAAGGGATTTCCTTTCTGGTCGTGAGACAAGAGCTCACTTCAGAAAATTCTTCGTGGTGGTCAAGTGCCATTTTTGTGGTGTGAACCGGCTTCTGAAGTCCTGTACCGCCTGGCGTTCTGGATCACATCAGGATATCCTGGATTTGCTGCTGATCTACAAGGACTGCTGGACTCTACAGATTCTTCTGGTTTTGGTTTAAGAGGCAGGATCTTCATGGTTCATCACCCAGGCAGCCACATGCCTACCTTCATCGTCATTTCAATCCCTAACCCTTTATAGAAGGGTTTTCTACCGGAAGTTTTCCTACTGGGAGTTTTTTACGGGGAGCTTTACTGAAAGTTCTACAACGGGAGTTATCCTACCAGGAGCACTATTCTTCCCAGGAGTATAATTGCTCGACCAGGATCTGTTAATTCTACAAGGCCTTTGGTGGATATATAGTAGTCTGGAATCTGGATATCGCCCCCTGCTTCTTCCTGATGATGGGTTTTCAAGGTGGAAATACGACAACTCTGCCAATGTCATCTGACATCCAGGGATGTGAAGTCAGCACCCCGCTCTCCGCCAATCTTTTTCTCAGAAGCTTCATTTGGTGTCACTGAAGCCATTTTTATCAAGGATAACTGGTGTAGGACACACCATACAGGTTTTTGACATACAAATATATTTTTATTCTTCATTTTTATTCACTCATAATGCCTATTGCTAGTGTGTATAATGGACCATTTTTAAATCATAGCTATGTCAAAAATTGATGAAATCACACTTGAAAGGTACATACTTCCCCTCCACATAGTATACTATGCGCTGGTAGAATTCTTCCATTTTCAAAATTTTTTTAAATCTGCTATAACTATAAAACGTCCTTACAGGAGCTCTTGAGTTTTTTCATCCACATAATAGCAGGCAACAGTGTAATTTCTTAACAGGAAATAAGTATCTAATATTCTTTTGATTTATGCATATTTGTCAAAACCATGTGATATGATATATGAGTCCTATCATCAAAATTAAATGTTTTGTGTATTGTATATGACTGTTTTATTTGTTTATTGACATGACACTCCAACTCACAACATCTCTATAAGGTAAATTCAGGTCTTTCAGTCTGGGATAACAACTAATATTATTCATTATCTGGTTGTTCAACTTTCCAGGTAACTTTTCTTTTGAATTAAAAGTTGCAGTGGCGCCCCATCTTTTTTGTTTTACCTTATGATTGCTAGATAACTGAAATTTTGCTATTTTAACTCATTTTGATAACTCGAACCCATAGTGCCTACTGACGAAGAGCTGCCGTTCGCAAATGCACCTATTTTTCATAAAAGTAGGGCTGCAAAGATGACGTCCGAACGTGGGGGCTCGAGTTTTTAGTTAGGTTATTAGTAATCAACAGTTGTGAGTGTCTTGTTGATGAATGAATAAAATGTTCATGGTTTGGAGACAGCTGATATAGTTTGACGGAGAGCCAGAAGAGTTGTTTTTACCACATTTTGTTTTGGTAGGTAAAAAATATATGGGTTTTTATGAACTGATTTATGGTGAGTATACACATATCAGGTTTCATAATATTCGAGAATCCAGTTTTGTGATTTGAGATTTGATTAAATTAGCTGCTGCAGACAGTGCTTCAGACAATACTACGTACAGTGTTGCCACATTTAAATGATTTCCTTAGAAGTTGTAACAACAGTTTTGATATTTGATTTTGAACTGATTCAAAATGGATCAAAATTTTAAAGCTAATCACTTGCTGCAGGCTGAACTGTATTTATTATGAGTTGAGAATTCGAGGTGTAATTTCTGAACGGAATCAAGATGAAAAACGTAAAATTCTTGGAAGACTTCTGTTTAAAGAAAAACAAAGTGGTACTAATGCAATGACTTTAGTTGATGAAGCTTATAACTTTGATACAGAGCGAGTAGAAATTCAGTCCACTTTAGATTCTATAAAATCACTTATTGAAGGTTTTGAAGGTCCTTCATCAGATTCTGTTTACAAAAGAGCAACCTCTAGAATAAATCATATCAGTTTTCGCATAAACAGAATTGAGTTACAGCAGGAAGATTCAAATTATGGGGACGTATTGAATTTCAAGAATGAAGCTTATGCTACAGGCCTGCAATTTGATGCTGAATTAAATGAGAATGTTCAGGATGATGATGTTAATGTCACTATTTTAACATCACAAGCAAGTGCTTCTACTACTGCTAACACCTTCAGTAATACAATCGTGAATTCTCATAAGTCAGTTCCTGTCTATAAATTGAATATTCAATTCGATGGTGAACCAAAAAATCTCCTTTCATTTATTGAACGCATAAAAGAAGTAGCTCAGGCAAGGCATGTTAGTAAAGCTGAACTCTTTGAATCTGCTAGTGACTTATTCAGTGGTGAGGCTACATTTTGGTTCAGACAAATCAGAAAACAAGTTGGTAGTTGGGAAACTTTGGTTATAAAATTGAAAAAGGATTTTTTGATGTCAGACTTTGATGATGAAGTGTGGAACCAAATAAAATCACGAAAACAAGGAAGAAATGAACCTGTAGTAATTTTCATAGCTTGTATGGAAACTTTATTCAGTAGACTCAGTCGTGGAGCCGCAGAGCTCACTAAGGTTAAATATATCAAAATGGGACTACAGGGTGAATACCTTCAAAGACTTGCACTTAGTGATATTGATAGTGTTTCTACCTTGAGTACACTTTGTAAAAAGCTTGAAGAAGCTGATATTCTTAGCTTGGCATCTGGTTCACAGTCACAGTATCAGAAACCTTTTCAATGTATGATTGATTCTGAGTTGACACATTTTTCAGATACGCTTTCAAGTTCTACAACTAATAATCAGAATTTTCGGAGGAATTTCCAACCACGGAAGCGAAATTTCAACAATGAGAAATTGAATAAAAATGTCAGTACACATAAACAAATTAATGTTACTAGTTCAAATGCAAATTCATCAAGTTCATCAGTGCTATGTTGGAGGTGTTCACAACCAAACCATACTTTTCGGAACTGTAGAGCTACTGACAATGTCATTAAGAAATTTTGTTTTAAATGCGGTTGTGCAGATGTAACTTCAAAGGAATGTACAAAATGTCAGGGAAACTAGTAAGGGAGGTGAAGTATTACGACTCTTGTTTCCCTAGATTATTCAAAAGAGTCAACCCAAGTTCAAGATCAAATTTTTTCAATCCCAAGGAATGGAGTGTTTGGAAAAATACTGTCAGAGATTTTTATAAAAATTATGTTTTCCAGTTCTTGAAAACTTTTACTTTTGCGAACATTAACAGATATGACGATTCGATTGTGGAAAAAGAATTTGAATTTTCAATAATTCATTCACAACAAA
The DNA here is from genome assembly GCA_918026855.4 of Phaedon cochleariae. Classification (NCBI taxonomy): domain Eukaryota; kingdom Metazoa; phylum Arthropoda; class Insecta; order Coleoptera; family Chrysomelidae; genus Phaedon; species Phaedon cochleariae. The sequence continues at coordinate 28,377,554 of OU896712.1, forward strand.
GTAATGTCTATATAGTGTGTGTCTATAGGCCACCTTCATCAGAGCATAACATATTTATGGAAAGACTGGAATACTTTTTAGCAAAATTGCCCCCCTTCGCATCAAAAATTTTAGCTGGAGACTTCAATATACATTATGAAAACAAAACATGCAATAAAACCCAAACACTCACTAACTTGTTAGACTGCTTTAATCTAGTTATGCATGTAGATAGTCCCACCCGTATATCTAATTATTCATCGAGTATTATAGATTACGTCTGTACAAACATCGAGGATGTATCGACCTCAGTAATTAATCCAGGTCTATCTGATCACGAAGCAGTTTTCTGTATCATCCCCAACATTCTTAAAGATGCAACCATTAACCAGGGCAAACAGTATGGACGAATATATAGCAGAAAAAACTATGCACATTTTCTGAATCTCTGTCAAGCCACATATTGGGATTCTATAAATGAAACAGAAGATCCAGTTAACGAATTTCAGAAACTTGTTTGTGAAAATTTCGATAAAGCATTTCCGCTGCGCTTGTTGAAACGGAAAAAATCCAAACTCTGGTTCACAAAAGGACTAAAAATTTCCTCAAAAAATCTAAGATGCCTGCATACCATAAGAAAATTTCATAGTGACAATATATTTTTTATTTCATACTTCAATAACTTTCGTCGTATTTACAGACAAACTATCAAATTAGCCAAAGATCTCTATTATACTGACCGACTGAATCAGGCAGGTAATAAACCAAAGGAAATGTGGACAATAATAAACGACTTGAGAGGTAATAAAAAACAAAATCAACCGGAAATAAAGATCAACTCAAATCATTTGAATGAATATTATTGTTCAGTAGCATCAAAAATAACCAAAGATATCATACCAATAGTAGATCCACTTCATAATTTGAACAAGATGAGCTCTCCTATGGACTCCCTTTTTTTGTATGATACATATTTGAGTGAACTTAAATCTGTGATAATAGAAATCAAAAATAAAAACTCTGCTGGTGAAGACAACCTCTCAGCAAAGCTGCTCTTTCAATTGCCGGATAAAGCTCTTGAAGCCTTAGTAACAGCTATAAATACATCGTTTACCACTAGTGTGTTTCCTTCACGCTTAAAATCTGCGAAAGTGTTACCACTCCACAAAGGAGGTGCCATTGATGACCCTAGTAATTACAGACCGATCACAATTCTATCAACGTTATCAAAAATCATCGAAAAACTAGTCAAACGCAGGATGGTGGGCTTTTTGGAAAAGCACAAGATTTTAACTCCCGTACAATTTGGTTTCCAATATGATAAAAATACGACAGATGCCATTTTTAATTTGCTTGAAAAAATTTACACAACTCTAAACGACAAGGAAGTGGCTGCGGCAGTATTTCTGGACTTTTCTAAGGCGTTTGATTGTGTGTGTCATGAGATCCTCCTGCAGAAACTTTTCCATTATGGATTTCGGGGAACAACATTAGAATGGTTCAGATCTTATCTCACTGGTAGAAGTCAAAAAATATGTCTGAACAATAATACTTCCGAAAGTGGAAAAATAGTAAACGGAGTTCCTCAAGGGTCAGTCTTGGGCCCAATTTTATTCTTGCTGTATGTTAACGATCTGGCTAAATTGGATATATCTGGAACATTCACCTTATTTGCGGATGACACCACGGTATTTTGGCGTAATGGAGATCCGGCCATTTTGACTCGAACTATACACTCTGATTTAGAAAAAATAAAAAATTGGTGTGAATCGAATATGTTGTCGCTGAATTTTTCTAAAACAAATCTGATCACATTTAAGTGGGATTTGGATCAGGTAACTTAAGGTTGTCAGACGGTTGAAAGTAAGCTTGTGACGAAATTCCTCGGTATATTTATTGATAGTTATTTAAAGTTTGACACACAAATTAATGCACTGAAAAAGAAATTGTCTTCTGGTTGCTTTGCCGTGAATGTCATATCTCGTGAACTCGGATTTTCAGCTTCAATGACCGCATACTATTCACTCATGGAGAGTCATCTTAGGTATGGAATTCCATTTTGGGGCTCTGCCTGCCAGATTTTATTGCAAAGTATATTCTTCATTCAAAAAAGAGCTATGAGAATAATATTCAAAAAGAGGATTCGCGACTCGTGTAGGCCAATTTTCTGCAAATATAAAATACCAACAATATTCGAAATTTTTATTATAGAGACTGTTTGCTTGCTCCACAAACATAAAGAAAAGTTCTTGAATCGAGCAGAAAGGCATACACGAAAGGAGATGATACTTGTCCTTCCACTCCCCACATCAACTTTGACCAAGCATTCTCAAATCTATAGAAGTAGACAGATATATAATCATTTACCGAAACAAATAACAGCAATCAATGATCAGAAGCAATTTAGGAAATCGGTAAAAAACCTTGTGATGGGAAAGTGCTTTTATAGTTTGGAAGAGTATTTCGCATATAATTTCTAGTCTTCCTATATAAATGTTACTATCTACATCAAGATTTTAATTAACTGTAGTTGTGAAAGCACGTGTGTACCGTACCGTATTATACCCTTTGTGTAAATATTTTTTTAGTCTTGTTTCTTTTACAATAGTTTGTTTTTTATATATATGTTATACCTTTGTCGACGAAATGTAATACATTTTAGACAATAAAGATTATTCTCTCTTCTCTCTCTCTCTGTCATGAAAATTTGAATGTCGCACCTCTTTTTGTACAGAAGTCACGTGATTAATATACCATATATTTCTGTAAAAATGTTTGATCAGAAAGTAGTTTGTCTTTCGGACAGTGGTGCCAATGTTTCGGTTTGTGGTCAAAAATCAGTAGATTTACTGAAAAAACTCAATCTGAAATGGAATAAATCCTTTTTGAAACATGTGACAAAAGTTGATGGAACTGAACGGAAAGTCAAGGTTGTTGTTGATCTACCAGTTTGTGTAGATAACATTGTTCAGGTTGTTCCTACTATAGTAGTGCCTTCACTGCCCCACTCAATTATTTTTGGAAGCGATTTTTGCAATCAGTTCAAGATCAAGATCGACTTCAAAAATAGTATTTGGAATGTGCATAGTGCAGTAACGCATAATTCTATACAGGTAGTCTCTAGTCATGTTAAAGAGATTGAAACTTCAGGTTCAAGTGATTTGTCAGATTCATCTCCTTCAGAGAGTGTTCGAGCAGAACAAATTATAGAGCATTTGAAAGAAATTCGCAGTGAAAGTCGAATTGGTCTTACAGATAAAATTAAAATGACAATTGACACTGGTGATTCAAAGCCATTTCGTGTTAAGCAGTACCTCATGTCACCATTTATGTCGAAAATTTCAAATAGAGAACTTGATGATATGCTGAAGTTAAAGGTGGTTGAACCATCTCAGAGTCCCTATAATAGTCCAGTCCTCTTAGTAAAAAAGTCATCCGGTGAGTACAGATTTTGTTTTGACGGGAGAAAACTCAATGAATAAACTGAGCACGATAGCTATCCACTACCTCGCATTGACAGAATTTTGAATTTGCTCAGAGATGCGAAATACATCTCAAGTATTGATCTACGTAAAGCTTTTTGGCAGATCCCTTTGGATGTGTCGTCACGTGAGAAAACTTCATTCAGTGTGCCTGGTAGGGAATCTTTTCAATTCACAGTCATGCCATTTGGCTTATGTAATAGTGCTCAGACTCAGCAGAGGTTCTGTGACGCTCTATTTGGACCTAAGTTCGAACCACATATTTTCACACATCTGGATGATATAATTATTACTTCAAAAACTTTTGATGAACATGTATCACTTCTTGCTGAGGTGAAGAATATTTTAGAAAATGCAAATTTAACAGTGAACATTAAAAAATGTGACTTTTTTAAAACATCCCTCAAGTATCTTGGTTATGTTATTGATAGAGAAGGACTCCGCACAGATACTGATAAAGTAGCAGTCATGGTCAATTATTCTCGCCCTACTACCAGCACTGAAATCAAACGTTTTATCGGAATGTGTTCATGGTATAGAAGATTCATTGCAAATTTTGCAAGTTTGATAGGGGAACACCCAAAACGTCAGAATATAATGCATCAAAATATAATTTATAAGAATATATTTCATCAGAATGGTAATTCGTAGGTACCGTAATTGATAGTTACTGTATTCTGTAAGCACGTATTTCATCGCTTTGTAAAACATAGCTCCGTAATTTGTGGGTATGTATTATAACAAAACGTGATTCGTCAAAATGTAATCCGTCAAAATGGTATCCGATAAGAACCGTATTTGATCATAACAGTAATTCATCAGAACAGTATTTCATCATCACGGTAATTTATCATAATCTCATTCTATCGTTAGGGTATTCTATCAGAACCGTAATTCGTCGCTTCAGTAAAACATCAGAATCGTAATTCATCAAAATCGTATCGTATAAGAACTGTATTCCATCGTCACATCAATTCATCGGCACTGTATTTTATAGTTTCAGTAATTCATCGGAACCGTATTCCATCGGAACTGTATTCTATCAGAAACATATTTCATCAAAACTGTATTTTATCAGAACCGTATTCCATCATCACCGTATTTCGTCAGAACCGTATTTCGTCAGAACCGTATTTCGTCAGAACCGTATTTCGTCAGATCCGTATTTCGTCAGTTCCGTATTCCGTCAAAACCGTATTTTGTCAAAACCGTATTCTATCAGAATCGTATTTCGTCAGTACAGCATTCTGTAAATACACTAAATATCCAATTATTACAGATAACTTCATCACAGTTAGATGCACAGAATATTTGTGTTAGAACCGTCGAATGCATATAGATGCTGTTCAGGGTTTGTTTGGGATGATTTTCGATTGTTTGATGAATCAAACTAATGATTGAAACAAACGCAACAAGCACATTTTTTACTAAATGGAACATTGAATGTCTTCGCGATAATTCAACATATTCTGCTGCCGTGTTTTCATTCTGAAAATGAATATTTCACTATTATGAGTCTAGAAAATATCGAAGAATTCCCCATGCTTCCCATTTGACGAAAAATGTTTGGGAAGTTTTCCAGTCATATTCCTATAACGCTAAAGAATATACAGGGTGATTCAGGTTTTAAGGCACAAACTGAAATGGGAGATAGATCTCATCATATTAATCACAAAAGTTCATACAAACATTAGTCCGATCTCGTTCAGTAGCGGAGCTACAGGGGGTCAAAGTTTGATCATTTTTTTTCATCAATTGAACTATCTCGCTTACTTTTCAAGATATCATTTTGAAATCTGGTGTAGTCAATACTTCCTAGAAGATCATCATTTCAAGCATTTTAAAGATTCTCAAAATCTACAGGGTGATACGTTTTTGGAGGTAGAGGCTTTTTATCCCCTCCAAACTTCTTCGTAGTACGCCTCTGGCATCTTTCAGTGATCAAATTGTGTAGATCTTTAATTTTATCCGATAAACGAACCGTTTTTGAGATAAATATGCATGAACGTTCTGAAACATGTAAGATTCATAAATAAGAAAAAACAGATATTCGTATTGATAGTTTACCTAACTTCAGGATGATACGGTTTGAAAATTTTTCAAAATAGTAGAATTTTTTTACGGCAACTTTAGTGAACTGAAAAAAAAATGACTTTATTTCCTCCGTTTCCTCGTTACTGATCCAGATTGGACTCGTGATTTCAATTCTAGTGAGTACATTTCATTGCATTCTCAACGAATTTTGTCAAAGAAAAAGATATTTAAGCGAAACATAGGCAAAATTAAAATATGAACCATTTCATGTAGTCAGGACACGTCCCATAATATCACTGCGTTCAAAGAATTTTCTATCAGAGAGCCTAAGCGAAAAATTCATTCGGTTGTCAGTGCCACTCAGTTTTGAAAATGGTTGAAGAAAAGTAATATCCAAAAAATATGGAATCACATTACTTGAAAATTTATACTGTGATATGTCGGTAACGAATCTGATCCCATAAAGAATGGAAAAAGTAATTCTTTCAATTTGTCTTAAGAAGTGTCATACTGAGAAGGCATGTTGCTGATGATTTTTATCTATAGAAATGAAGAGAGAGAGATATAAAAAAATCTGGGAAATGATTTTACCTTCCATAGCTTCAATTTATCGCTTCAGCAAATTGTATCATCCTGATTATCGAATGTACAAGATTGCCTTCATGAGGAGTAAGTACTGATGATAATCGCATTCGATCATGGAATGTATCTTTGAAAGCTTTCTATTTCCTTGAAATTTGAGAATTCTACCTCCATATGATTGGAAAAATCAGAATACTTTTAATATGTACAGAGATGTGCACAACAAACGGCCAGTGCTGTTATTTCTGATTCATTCGGGATCAGATCCTGATCAATTGACAAAATATCAGTTCTGTCACTTCCAGTCTTACCGGAAATTATCCCAACTGCTGATTTTTTAATATTCATTATTCCATGATTTGGCAATGAGGATTATCATAACGAGTTCTAGGATAGCGGGTTTGACAATGATAATGGCGTTCTTAGCTTCCATATGCCCAATGAGTGTGACAGAGAAGTACAGATATTGCGAAGTAACACCCATTGGGCATTTATGGAGAAATCTAAATCAAATACCTTCGTGATCATTTGAAATAACCCTATCTAACCTGGTATCACTGAATTCGTCATAATAATATCTAAACTATTATGGAATATAACGCAGTGTGTCCAATTTGAAGATACGAAGTTGGGTTCGTTTCTGCTGAAACAGGAAGTGTTCGAACTAAAATTGTCTTGTCAATTGATGAGAAATTCAGTATATTTTCAAATTCCAAAATCGAATGATTCAGAAGTTACAGTTGTGTCCGTTTTTCGTGCACTTCTCTGTATATTTGATAATCATATAAGAAACGTAACCTTAGTCTGGAACAGTTGGCAACAAATTCAAAACTTGTTCTTTATTAATTTCAGGAAAACATGATATTCGTCGTAAAAAGCTTTGCCAGGCTTGAAATCGTTGACCCAAATATTAGATATCAAAGTTTTTCAGTCTTATACGGGGTATGTCAAAAAATAATAATTTTGGCTCCTGTTATTCATTATTCAGATATAACTGAATTTATATTTCCCCAAATACAACACAGTATATTTTTTATATTTATGAATTGATATTTTGTGAAATACTGCCTGTAGGTTAATCGAGGAGGTGATACATTCATTATTCCAAATTTTTGGGTATTTTCTCTCTTCGTTTCTATAAAATAAAAATATGAATATCATTCCAATATACGTGTAGTAAGGACAAATAAGATGATTTGCCCCAAGATGTCACTGCGTTTAAAGAGTTTTCCTATCAGAGAGAGTAGTGAATTTTTTCTTTTAGGCTCTCTGGTAGGAAAATTCTTCAAACACAGTGGCATTTTGGGGCGACTCATCTGATTTGTCCTGACTACACGTATATCGAAATAATATTCATATTTTCATTCTATAGAGACGAGGAGAGAAAATCCCAAAATAATTGGAATAATGATATTTTGTGCTTTTCGAAAACACAATAGTTAGTACGACATTTTGGGTATTAGCCTTGTATATAGATGATTTTTAGTTTCAGATAATTTCACACTTTCATATTCACCTTGTTGTTGACACATTGTTTCGTCATACACTGAGCGAGTGCAGAATGTTTTATGATTCTTTCCACCTGACTACCTGTCTTGTTTCATACAATGGCGAATGATAACCAACCATCAATATCATCAACCATTATTACTGATTCTAACGACAGGTAGTCAGTTGACAAAAATTTCAAAACATTCTGCACTCACTTTTCTTCATTGCCACATACTTATTAGAATCACAGCTTTAATAGCCAATAAATTGTGGTGAATATTGGAGTATCAATATAAAATTGAAACTAGTATGTGAGAAAATACTGTCAGCAACAGGGTAAATATGAACATTCGTGAAAATGTTGCCAAGGCCCATCAATAAGATATACCTACTGAAAAAACTGGAAATTATCAAAATACAAGGCAAATACTATAAATATTATAAGTTTAATGTTATGTGTTTTGAAAAGCGCAAAGCATCTATCTGAAAAGTTCGATTCGAAAATCTGACTAAGTATGCCACTGAATCCTCCGTGGAGAATGTAAACAAGAGACAACTTCTACTTTTTCTATACGTTCAGATACAGGTGGTCCTAAGAGGCAACATTTTGAATTTTGCACTATATCTATGAAACGATCGAACTATGACAAATTGTGTTTATGGTATCATGAGTTTCACAAGAAAGTAGTCAACATTAGCGAAATCCGCAGATCTCTTCCTTCGAAAATGGGTAAGATATACCATTAGGACATCGAAAATGGTAAAGTCAGTACAATTCGATCAATGAAACGGGCTGATGGATTTCCTATAAGAAAGTTCATTCATTACTCTTGTGAGCCGCACTTTGATGAAAAACAGTACATCTACTTATAAAACTGATAATATAATCGATATAATCGATATAATCGATATAATCGATATAATCGATATAATCGATATAATCGATATAATCGATATAATCGATATAATCGATATAATCGATATTATCGATATAATCGATATAATCGATATAATCGATATAATCGATATAATCGATATAATCGATATAATCGATATAATCGATATAATCGATATAATCGATATAATCGATATAATCGATATAATCGATATAATCGATATAATCGATATAATCGATATAATCGATATAATCGATATAATCGATATAATCGATATAATCGATATAATCGATATAATCGATTTAATCGATATAATCGATATAATCGATATAATCGATATAATCGATATAATCGATATAATCGATATAATCGATATAATCGATATAATCGATATAATCGATATAATCGATATAATCGATATAATCGATATAATCGATATAATCGATATAATCGATAAAATCGATATGATCGATATAATCGCTTTAATCGATATAATCGATATAATCGGTTTTTTTTTCGGAATCATCGATGTTATCAGTATTATCGACATTATCGTCGTCTATATAACGACAAAGCATGGGAATTCATCCCCAAAGGAAGTATTCCCAAGAACTTATTATCCAGAAGTTGGTGAAACATCTACCTATCCCTCTTTCTGTACATCCTAAGTACGAAAGATGTTCTCAAAACATTATGGGAATTTCCTTTCGTGTGGTCCAAGAGATGCAAAAATAAAAAAAAAATCAATACAAGATCAACAAAAATAGCGTTGGTTCATTCTTTCAATATCATTTTGTATTATACGTCCACAGAATGAATCCCATTATAGTAAGGAGAGCTGGCTGCCCGAAGGATTGAGAAAACATTGTAGTTCATCGAACGGCACCTGTGCCAATCACCATCCTGAGAAGAATGATAGGATGATCAGATGTCATAATTCTTATTTTGTTATCAAATGGTGGAATCGAGTGCTAATTTCCGCACAGGAAAGTGCAATTTCTCCATCATTCTGCTCAGGATAGTGATTGACACAGGTGCGTTCGATAAAATACAATAATGTTTCCACATGACTTTGGGACATATATCATTTCATTATCTGATGACAGCGATATTTGCAGCCGGCTCTTGGACATAGTTAATTCATTCTCAACTTACATATTATTGCGATTCATTCATGAACCTACAACAGTATGTGCGAAATCAGCTCGCAACACCCTTTTAATTTGGAACATGTTCTTCAGAATGAAAATTCCATTATGTAGTATACAACGAGCTCTTTTCGAAAATATGGACATCTGGAATATAAACAGATTGTCAAGGCCTAATACCTACTTCATATTGTTTGTTGAATGGGTCGAAATTTCAAAGTAGACTATCAGCACAGCCTATCAGGCAACTTCATTCTGAAAAAGTGGATATAGCTGGAATACCCCCAGTCAGAATTTCAACGACAATATCTCTGTAGTTATTCAATATCAAATTTTGATATTTTTGCTTCATCATTTCACCCTGTATCAAAATCTGAGGAGTTGACATAACCAGCGATGTAGTAGAGTAGTAGGGGACCACATCGAATACTAAGGTTGATCGTTGAAACTTCTACCATTATCAAACGTTGTGGAGATGATTTTGTATTTTCTAAACCTTCCTACAGGAAGATTCTTGAGTGTTATTCGGTAAGACAATTCAACAATTCAATGATTGCTTATCATATTATTGTCGATGGATTTTTCACAGATAAGATACTTTTGTGACAACGCATGATTGAGAAAAATTGACATGAACGCTCTCAAAAAGTATTCGTTTACAATAAGTTTGGTTGTCATGGTATCAAGTGTCAAGTTGAGGTTTGTCGCTGGAAAACTCAGAGCAATGTTTTTTGCTGTCATAATGACAAAATCACAGCGTCTTACGGGATTTTTCATACATATGAATTAAATTGTCAGTACGATAATGAAGAGCATTTTCAAGGTTTATCGTCGAATAATTTCACGTAAAAGTTAGAATCAATTAAAAAAAAAGGTTGATACTATTTAAAAAGAAATTACTATCGCTGATACTAGTACATTCCCAGGGACGTCCCTGATTTAATACTAAGGATGGCCAAGGGACAGCCGCTGGCCGCCTTCTGGTACGTCCCTAGGATGTACCAAGTACGAAGGAAGGATATACCTAGGACGTCCCAGGGATATTCCAGGGACATTCCTTCGACAAAAGGAAAAAATGTAGGTCGAGTAGGGATTGAATCCGGGACCTTCAGCTCATAATGCAGGCACCTTACTCCATAAGCTAATATGCCTTCTGAAGATTCATGTACTGAACAAATTCATGAACAGGACTAAACTACAGAAACCTGAATGAATACATTTTTGTTTAAAAATGAGGGGCATTATGCATTTACGATTTCTGTTTGCGAAAAATGGTAATTTCTTAAGAAGTTCTGATACATTCAATGACTGTGAATCGATATCAGATATTCCAGGGACACGAATAGGATAACTTAGGGATGTACCGGGCGGGATGCCAACTCGACAACCACTGCGGGACATCCCCTGGATGCCCCAATCATGTCCTTGTACCGCGGGACAAAGAAGGGACGTACCTAGGACATCCCTGTGTTGTAAGGGGAGTTTGAATTATAAAAATATGTTCCTCCTAGTATCTGATGAGCCATTTCCTCGCATTTCCTACTATTTTTTGTTCATAGATGTCGAATAATAACTAACGGTGCTTGTTTGGCTTGGGGCGTTTTTGTCGGTCAATATATATTTCGTTTATTTTTTCGATAACTTTTCTTCAAATTCTTGGAATAATTCGACTTTCAATTTAAATTCGCCAGATTCATACAGGAAAATTAAATATAGAGGGAGATTCAATTTGGAATTATTATATCCGCGTGAATTTATATATTATTCAATTTTTGAAATCTTTATGGAAAACTGAATTCAAACATATATCACACATAGAGGGTTGTTATGCAGCAAATACGTCACATCGAGCAGGATTCTCGTATAGTAGTGGTGGATACATTCATGTAAAGCCAAACTATTCATTTTTGAGGAATCTATTGAAGCAGACATCAAATATTCAGGGTGATTCACGTCTGGTTGATGACGTCCTCGATGATTTTTTCAAATGGTACATCCTAAATATTATTCAATTGCTGAAATATCCATGGGAAGCTGGATTCAAAGATATATCACACATAGAATTTGAATACAGTGCGTTCGTTGAATTCTGTGTTCTTCCGAAGTAACTATAAATCCGTCAAAAATTTTAAAAATCATTTTTGAAAAAAATGTTCGGAGACGTACAAAAACCTAAACTTTTGCCCGTTTGCTAGATTCCTCTTTCCACCTGATTTCCAATGAGTGTTCACATGCCATAGAAGTAGATATGCTACCGCGGAGGTGGGCCCAGTCCATCCAGTTCTCGAGCTCTTGCAGACAATAGGGGGGTCTAGTTGTGGTTTGTGCAGACTTTTCCAGGTGCACAAGTGTCGTCGACAATGACCAGAAGGTGTTGTCACCGGAGATTCACCTTGTCACATGTATTTTCACCTGTCTCACCTGTGTCACCGAATGAATTTGCGATTCACCTTGCCTATTTGTGGTTTGTGCAGACTTTTCCAGGTGCACAAGTGTCATCGACAATGACCAGAAGCTGTTGTCACCGAAGATTCACTTTGTCACCTGTCACCTATAGGTACATTTCACCTGTTTCACCTACTTTACTGATTCACAATTATATGTTCCAAATTCTAGTTCCACAGACCTCAATCAACCTATATACATGTTTGAAATATCAATTGGATATCGCAAGCTGACCCAGAGGTCAACAGTATCATGTATTTGGTGGTGCATAATATGTAATTCATAATATATATCATGTTCCTATAATGAATATTCGAGAGATACATTGTTCTTCAACCTGGTAATTGTACTTTGATCTATAATTTTTTCCATCAAATGAAGTTATATCTCAAAAAGCATTCAATCATTACATACATGAAATTACGAGGATGTGGTCGCGAGTTTTTGATGATGAAGAAAGATTCTGTCAGGGGCATGTCGCTGCCTGTCATAGGCAGATCAGACCAATACCCATTTTTCTTAGATATAATGTGGAAAATGAGTTGAAAATAACTGTTTTGGCAAGTGATATAGTTACAATAGAAGATGTGAATACTAAAAGACAAATTATGTTGTCTCATTGTAAATTCGAAGAGTTTTTGGATTTTATGGAAAAGCAAGATAGTGCCCTGAAAGTGTTTGCGATTACGAATATACATTTGATGATGTAACATTGAATTATTGGTCAGAGGATGAAATGAATCATGTGATTCTCACGAACAACAATATGGAACTTTGGGTTCATCTAGATGTTATCGAGAAAATCCAAGTGAATAAGTTACGTGATATGTTGATAAGTATAAAAGGAGCTGTTGGTGTCGATGTGAATCATTCTTGAAGAAGACTATTCCACTTGACAGCACCATTTTCAGGATGTATGTATCATATACTTGAACGGGTTGTTGGAGAACCTCCAAATGCACCCTTATCAGTAATACGCTGGGTTGGGGAGTTAGAAAAACTAAAATGATACGTTGTGAAACATGTGAACGTATAACAATATGGTTAATCAATGAGGAATGAAGATGATGATTGATGTCCTGAAGGAAGGAAACATGACATATCAATATTATGTTTGCATGTATTGATTCCCAAATGAATAAAGAATAAAAATATTCAAAGCGTAAAGAGATTTTTATTTATCATAAATAACATATATGAAAAAAGCTTCAATATCAATAATGACTTTTACAACGTCTCAGCTCCTGCAAGCAGCTAGAATAATTCCATTACAAAGTAAGGTATGCAGAAGAATCCTTCTGATTGTTTGTTATTGAACTGCTAGGTGCGGGCGTAGATGACTTTCCGAATTTTAAATCTGCATATCTTGAGGCCCACAAATCAGCTTCTATCTTGAATCCAGAACTGAGTGTCATACATGCGGCTATATCCGATCTAATTTGGTTCAACTCTGTAGCTGTTTCATTCACCTTGATTTGCAGTTCTTGGCTACAGTTACTGAACTTTTGTTCGGTTTCGAATAACTCGTCAATCGTATTGTTCAACTCTTCTTGATAGTTTTCGATCTGATTTTTATACGATTCACAATTTACTGTAGGCGATGCTACCACTGCCCCACTGCCACCGATGTTATATTCCTGCATCAACCCTCCACCAGTGTACATAGAGTGATTTGATGAATTGAAACCTGGATATTTTGTAGGCTCGTTGTTGCTCTTGTTGTAGTTGTTGTTGTTGGATTGGAGCATTAATCCACTATCCTCCATAGACTGAATCGAATATACCTTGATATCAGGATACTTTGTTAACAGATTGCTGTAAGTGACTTGTAAAGTCGCCCTATTGGGTATCTCATGTTGGATGTATAGGGTACTGTTCTTTGGACTATATTCTGAGAATAATTTCTGAGGTGCTAATTCTGCTACATGCAACAGGAGTAGGATGATGAAAATTTTGATTGACATCACGCGTGTTGCCTGTTTGGAGATTATCAGTGGACTGATGCTGGATGGGTTGATGTTCACACACTGGATACTAGCGTTGTCGCTTGAATCTACTATGCATGTCCCTTTGGCGCTGTAGCCGATCTCCATACGCATTTTCATTTTCAGTCCGGAGACATGTATAGCATAACCCATATCCAGTGTAACTGGGATACAGTTTACCACAACGGGTGCATTGGTATCTTGATGGTCCGTTGATGCCCGGTGGTGTACCTTCTCCATTGCCAGAGGAGCTGCTTATACTATTTTCTTGTATCAAATTATGGTTGTTGTTGTTGTTGTTGGCGTTACTCATGTTTACAGCGTCTGGATTGAAACAAAAGATGAAAAATATTATAATTTGATTGAAATACAAACTATGGAAAAATTCTAACCCCAGGGCAATGTATCAGTATGGAGATAATCAACTATCCTTTTATCATCATAGGGATTCAGAGCGACTTTTTTCTGTTCAATTGTATGTACCTCATGTTTTTGAGACCTAATCAGATATTGATTGACTTCGGTAGAAGTATTATTGAATAGGCAATTATAATAATCTTCAAAAGTGATAGTTTTCAGTGCAGCTCTTTGAACACCTTTTAATTTTTTTGTGACACCTAAATTGCTCATAGCCTTCTTGATTTCTTGTTCATTAAGGTCTTGTTCTTCCAGCTCCTTTCTTTTTCGTTTCATATCTTGCTGCATTTCACTTTCACTTTTGAAGATTCTGAACGTATACATTTTAGATCTTAACCCAATGAATTCGGACATTATTCGTCCGGAAAGCTCGTCTTTCATAACTCCTAGAACTTTTTTATTCCTCAAAGGAATACCGTAGATGTTATCATGCTGATAATCAGAAGTGTCAAACCTATCTATGTCGGATTTAATGTGTTCATAAATGTCGTTATCGATGAATTGATACAATAATGAATCTGTATCGGTGTATAATAATTTTGCATTATTCCCGAATTTGGGTTTTATATAAGAGTAATGGAAATCATAAAGGAATGTTTTTGAAATGTCTAACACACTGAATCCAACATAAATAGGTTTATTTAGTTTTACTTTCAACCTTTTCATTTCAATGATAACCATATCCTCATCAAATATAGTACAACTGTGGAAATTAGGTTGCGAGATATAGTAACTAGCTCCATATCTACCTGACCATTTTGTAACTAATTTAACATCTTTATATTTCCTAACATTCTCAATAGTCTTGCCAAAAACAGCGTTATTCATAAGTTTATAAAAATTTTTATCAAACTCATTTTTACACTTCTTTCTCAGTTCATTGTTCAAGTGAATGTATTTTTTTAACCAAGACGATTGTTTGAACTGCAATACTTTGTGAATTTTTTCGATTTTCATACCTAAGCTGAGAGCTTGTTTCAAATTTTTATAATGAATGATGTAGTTTTTCTTTTTGTAAAAAGTTGTAAGTAATTTTTTCAATCCGGATTTAGCACATGGTGGTTTCAAGTGTTCAGGACAGAGAGGTAGATCTTTGTGACTTTCAAAGAGTTCACGGGGGTAATCAAGATCCACCTCAAGAATATAACCAAGATCATTGTCATCCGGAACATTCATCATATTGCCAATCGAATAAATATCTTCTACCCACTCGAATTCACTTGTGGGGAGAGGTAAGCTCATCGCAGCCCCATATGAATTATTCACATCAAAATACATCAGATATGATGAAGGACTTTGCGGATCATATTCGTTTCCCATATATTTGTTGTTTGCTTTCGCATAACGATGCGAGCACTGCGATACGCCACCTCTGACCCCTTTTTCTATAAACATTATCATATCAATATCTGTTAAGAGTTCCAATTCTACTTGTGTAATTTTGAGCATGCTATCAAAAGCTAACCCAGGTGCTGTATAGTAGTGCAAACTATCGAGTTGATAGGTATTCATACAGGTTGTCCTGAAATTTTCAAATATGTCTGCCAGTAGTAAAATATCAGTTTTCAAATACAATTCAACATATTCTTTCAATGTTTTGATCCCAAACGTACGCCAAACCATGTTCGCATGTTCATAATCCTTTTTTGACACCCCATTACCTGTTAATTTGTTATAAAATTGTTTCTTTATTGGTAAACTAGTTTCTGCTAATTTTTCCCAAGAGTCTAAATAGTCAAAACGACAAATACCTTTACGTGTGAGCAAACTGAATTCTGCTTCATTATGGCAGTATCGTTTTGTGATCGTTTTTTGATCATTTGTTGAGTGTGTGTTTAAAAGTGTTTTTCGACCCATCGATATATTTAGTGAAAGAAATATATTTTTCTTTGTTCACAGGCAATATAGACACCTTACCCTCGATTTCAGTACTCAAATTTCTTATGAGGAAGTGGCTATCATATCCAGACATATTATGAAAAATTACAGGTACCGTATGACTATCTTGATAACCTATATTACAATGATTATGTGCGGCCCCTCTGTATTCGCCTGTGAGGTGTGAATGGTCTCTGATTTTTCGATCGTCAATAGTGAAAGATTTCAAACAAATATGACAGCATGAAGCCTTTTGAAAATTATGGAATTGCTCCAGTGTCAAAGGTTTCATCGGTTTCGGATTGCTCAAAATTCCATCGATTTGAAAAGCTAAAGCCTTCAGTTGTTTGACAAACCAGGATATACAATCCCTACCGGTATAATAATCGAATTTACAAAGGGAATTATCATATGAACAAACAAGCATGTAACCAATAGTGAACGGTACATGTTTTTGAGATTTCCTAGTCTTGATCGTGGATTGCCCATCACACTTTTCCAACAGACACTCTGAATCAGCATAAATAACGAATGGAACCTTTTCTTCATTCTTAAAATTCTTGAATTTTAAAATTTTCTCATTCACTTTTGGTAATTCGACTTGAGTGTTATTGATTTTTCTGCATTTAATAGAATGTTTTTCCAGATTCTCACAAGTACTGAAATGATTCAGACAGCGATCACATAACCATTTTTCATGAGATATATCCCCCAGTTGCCGGTGTAGTAATTTAGATAGATTTTTTATGTAAGCGAAGTGATAAATTCTGTTTTTGGAATGAACATCTTCCTCTTCCTCATCTCCATTGAGATCATTTTCCTGAGGATGCGGCGGTGATGACACCATTAATAAATTGATTCTTCTTGAAAAATCAGTACTACTCAAGCATAGGGGAAGTATTTCGATATGCTTTTCCCTCTCATTAGTTGTAAAAACATTAATAGAAAGTTCATTCATGATTTCAAATTTTTTAACATCTTTCAATCTCATTGGGAATTTGATACCATTATATTTCAAAACTTCACTAAAATGAGGATAAGAAGATGTTTTACTTGAATTTTTTTCTGGGCCAACTGGATAGAGAGCACACACAACTGACCATAAAAAGCAATATGAATCATGATTCCTGATATTAATTACACTTTTGGTATTCCTGATAACCTTTGGAAACTCAACATAAGTAGAATTACCAACGTTAATCGGTGAATATCGATTAATGTTCAGTTTTAGTTGTAAAATTTGATACAATGCCCACCCACTATCTTTCTCCTGAAATTCCTCCAGTGCTTTCAATATCCTATCCCTAATATGCTCATCAAACCATGACTTCAAATTGGTGTTATTATCAATGATTTGAGATTTCGTATTGAAATGTTTAATGTCAGTCTCCAAAGTTTTCGGTTTTACGAAATTCCCCAAGAATACGGCGTTCACCTTCAATATGGATTTTCTCAGTTCACCTCGGATTTTGATGGAAAAACTCTTGAAACTCTTTGACAGGAATATTTTTGGGTCTTTTATTTTTTTTATTGATAATAGCACCAGTTCTTATTCTATTTTTGAAACATGAATCCAAATCTGTCCAAACCAAATTACGATTTTGATGCTTCGCTTTATCTTTTAATTGATGTAATTTTTCTTTATGATATTTCAGGAGACCTAAACATGATTCAATTTTGGAAAAATTTTCAACACAATTTGCTTTTGTCTTGATACATTTTTGTAATAAACGAATAGATTTTTGCACTAATTTGATCCATTTACAATATTCATCTTTTGTTTCAATCACCCCATAAACTTGATCAATTTTCTTTATAACTTTACTAGCCAAATGATCCATCATTTACAACTTACTCTGGCAACAGAAGACGGCTCTAGATGTGAACGTTGGTATGGGTTTTGGTAACTGGATATGTGTGTACGATGAATGAGCAGCGAGTAAACAGCAGAAAATACGCTGATAATGAAAATGTATGAAATTTATAACTTCCCGATATCAGTTTTTGATAAGAGAAAAAATCGCCTCGTGTACGTGACGCACGCAAACAATTTGCACACATCACTTCGCAACTTATCTCGAAAAAATTCCCCATGAATCCATCATGCGATTTCAACATTTTGCCACAGTCAGCAACATCATATCAAATTAGTCTGAAAAACAAGTTTATCAATGATCGTATGTTTCTTCAACTAATAACAAAGTCTGCAACAAACATGTGTGTCTTTTTTCATTTTCTTTTTCTCTCATATCGACCGATATAAATTTGCAATTTCCATCCATCAAATCACATTTTACGAGTACATTCTGAAGCAGCAGCAGCAGCAGCAAACAGCAATCCTAAAATGGCAGGTGTCCATCCACTCTCATTATAAACATCACGGACAAGAGGAGCTTCCCAGCTGACATGGCTATGGTTGTTTTCACACAACTATTCAAGTGAGTATCATTTTTGGTCTCATTCTTCGAATAATTCTCATAGATTCAGCAATACATATTTTATGTCCCCTAATAGTTCCAACCTATTTTGCTACCGTTACATTAACTCCCGCCCCCCCAATAGTTGAATTAACTCGCATTTTATTTCCAGATTCGGTGTGAAAGACATAGAGAAGAAGGGTGATGACTGTATTGTCATATATATTCGAAATACAGCCCAAAGCTCATCACCCTTCAGAAAAAATTTGGCAACCTCCCTATCAAGTTCACAAGGGCTGTTGCCAAAAATGATCAGGAGTTGGACCTATTGCAAGAGGCGAGTAAGCGGTTCAACTTTGCCCTCGAAGAAGATGTATCTTCAGAGAAGCGGAGGAGAATTTAGGGAGGAGAAACATCTTCTTCTCTCGAAGTGGAAGCCTACTCGCCTCGGGAAGGAGAAGAAGAAGAAGGGCCATCATCCCCATTCGTTGAATCACAGGTGGAGATATTCGAGAGTGATGGGTGATGTGTGTATCAATGATGGGGGGAAAATGTTCTAGGAGCCACAAAAACAACAAAAACAACAACAACAACAACAACAACAGGAAGAGGGAATTGGCACGATTGACGTGGAGAGGAGTGATGGTGATGGGCATATAATAGTGGTATATACTGCAAGTAGTGGAGAGCAAAAATGCAGGGAGTTGAATGGTATTGTAGATTTTGGAACCTTCTCATGCCCGAGGTGTGATGGAATGTTTTGTTTTTGTCCAATTTCATTGAAATTACATCAAATATTAGACGACTACGGAATGAAACAAAATTTATTTTGTAGTGAAATCATCGACTGATTCGTTGTTCTTGTTGTATTTTGTTGTAGTTGTTGTTTCTGTTGTTGTTGTTGTTGGAAGTTGGTTGTTTTTGTGAATATTATATGATTGAAAGCAATAAATAATCGAAATCGTGAATGTTGTTTTTATTTATTCTGAACCGATTTATCATCAGAGTTTACAGTAAAGGTACCAGTACCATAAATAATAGACATTTTCTAGAGCACAATTAGAATTATTATATAAATGTTGGTTGCAATGATTTGATCTTAAAAATAACTTCAAGTCCTCAATTGCAGGGCATCCTTGTTCATGTAAATCAATAATATTGTTCATCCTTAGTAGTCTCTCTGTTGTATCCTTAAGTATCGTTCCATTTAAATTTCGCGCTCAACACTTGCACGACTCGGTACCGAGCTTGTCACCGAAAAAGGTCGGTACGATTTGGAGAGAGTACGAAGAGACAGCAATCTAACGACGCACGAAGCCGGTTGGACTCACGCGAAAATCATAAGAAGTACCCAGACACGCGGGAATTTTGTCATATTCGCAACAATTATAAGTGCCTCCGATCGAATACCAAATTGGTGAAAAACTGTGAGAAAATCCTATGGCAACCGCCGGCGAAGTTTCCTAACCGACCATCAACAACATCAGTGGGCCCACAGAGAGAAGAACAACGTAGACCGTCAAGGTAAGAATCGTGCAAGGTTCGGATCTTTTTTCGGGTTCATAAATGTTAATCAAACAGTCCACTAAAATATCAATAATTATAATGGGAAATCGCCACATTTTGGCCCTTCGAACCGCATTGTGTTATTAGTAGCCTTGAACTAGTCACAGTTTTTTTTTGGTATTCTCTAATAATTCCGCACGCCTACTCGCAAATTTCTTTATATTTCAATCGCTTCTTAGCCCGAATAATCAAGTTAGTTGGATCATAGTTTTGTTGTTAGATCACTATTATTTTCTCTTTTGCCATCGCCCACCATTTTGCCTCATTTAGCGCTTCAATATAGTTGATGGTAGTTTTTTTGTTAAATCGCCATTATTGCCTCTTTTGCCTTTTTTAACAGTTCAGTGTAGGTGAAATTCAAATCAGGCAAGGTAACCTATACTGCGCATAATCGTGCTTATCAGAGCAACGTATACCTCCTCCGCATGGTCTATCAATCATATGTTCGTATTTGAGGGGGGAAGAGGACTTGTTTACATTTCATATAGGCCAAGTGACCACAGGTCAGCTGGGTATCCCTGGTTTTTTTTTTCGATTCTCGCAAAAACACTCTCGTGAAATCGGAACTCCGCTTCTTTCTAACCCGCACCTCGATCGTTTTTTTTTATCAATTTAATTTGTCATGGCTGAAAAAATAAAACGAGCTATTCCACTCAGGCAAAGTTGTGTTAATCAAATACATGAATTGTTTCTCGCTGCTCAGAGAGCTCGTACCGATCAAAAATCAAGAATTTTATTTCGAGTTCGATATTCAGTTCTAGAAAGTATTAGAGAAGAGTTTAGTAAACAACACAATGTAATTGTCACGAATCTTGCAACGTCAGAAGAAAGAACAGATTGTACGGCAGAAGATCTGATTCGCGAAGGCTTTGATAATGAATATTTTGAAATTCAGGCCATTTATTATGAATTATTTGAAGCTACACCTGTCCCGATTCCAGGAACTTCACTTAGCGCAAGCCCTACTCCGCACATTCAACTCCCTAGAATTGAATTAATAAAATTTTCGGGTGATATAAAAAATTTTCCTACGTTCATCGACCTCTACAACGCTTTAGTACATAATAATAGTGCTTTGAATCCTATTGAAAAGTTCAACTATCTTCTCTCCGCTTAAAAAGGACCACCTTTATCACTAATACAATGTTTACCTACTACTGCTGATAATTATGCAATAGCCTATCAAAACCTGGTGGAACGATATTCAAACAAGAGACTAAGAGCTCTAGCTCATTGGAATGAACTTGAAAATGCTAATAATGTCACGTCTGACAATCCCACGGCTCTGAGACGATTATTAGATATATATAAAGAAAATCTAGCTGCTCTGGGAAATCTCAAATTTCCAATTGACCAGTGGGACTTCATATTGGTTAATATGTTATTGAAACGCTTGGATTCTGCAACCGTAACTCGATTCGAGATGGAGCATGGGTCCAATGAAATTCCTAAATATGATAACTTGATGAAATTTCTAGAGAAACATTCTATTGCGCTCGATACCTTAAGTTTTGCTACAAATAAATCACGAAGATCTTACGTTCACAATGTACCTTCCATTTCTACCAACC